>JABCKT010006502.1:0-80916 GCA_018858115.1 Tephrocybe rancida
TCCCTACCAGTCGTCTTGGAAGTTAATACCGGCTCACACATATCAAAAACAGAATCTCGCCCGAGAGATCAAAAAAACATCAACACTTGCTCAACTCGACTCAACATTACAATAACTTCCAAGACGGCTGGTTCGAGTCTATGAGTCGACGTCTGAGTCGGAGTCTAATCAATCTGTGCCTCTTGACTTGTCCCCGCAAGCACCGCTTCAGCCCGTCTTATTTGCATATCCTGAGTAGCTGGCTTAGAACTGACATGGCTTCTAAGAATGACAAACAATCGGTTGTCGTCTGCGGGTTAGGAATAATCGGATTGACCACCTCCATCAGGCTCCTAGAAGCCGGGTACTCCGTCACAGGTATAGCCTCACACCTACCTGGAGATCCTCTATCGCCCTTCTACGCATCTTCCTCAGCAGGTGCACACCACTTGTCATTTGCCGCTGACGACGACGAGAGACAGCAGACTCTTGATAGGCGAACATTTGACGTGATGTGGAAGGAAGAGGAGGACGAAGGAGAATCGAATGGCCTGATGAGGCTTACCCAACGCGAATTCTACGGCAACGAGGATGAGAAGCACATTGCCTTCTTCGAATCCCTTCCAGATGTCAGTCGCATATACTGCATATGTGGGAGAGTCGCTAATACAGCCCTTAGTTCACTGTCCACTCCGCTGACGAGCGCCCGTCATTCGCAAAGCACGCAGTGTCGTTCACTTCTTTGACAATGGACACACCTATATACCTGCGGAAGCTCGTGTCCCGCTTTGAGGCTCTGGGTGGCACTGTGCATCGCGCTCTCTTACATTCACTAGCTTCCGCGCTGGAATTCATACCGCACAACGAAGTGCCAATCGCACTCATCAATTGCACCGGAATAGGGTCACTGAAGCTCAATGATGTGCAGGATACAGATATATACCCTATCCGCGGACAGGTCGTAGTCCTAAATGCACCATGGGTCAAGGAGGGGCGCACAAAACAGGTTGGAAAGCTTGAAGGCGGTGAAGGCGGGGAGCGCACATACATCATTCCTAGAAGGAGCGGCGAGGTTGTTATAGGTGGCACCAGAGAGGTGAATGACTGGTGGGGACAGTTTCACTAATCAAGTTTAATCTGAGGGTCTCATCATTTCACTTCACTAGGACGATAGAACCTCGTCCAGAGACCTCATTGGACATCAAACGACGAGCCCTGTCTCTGTTCCCAGAGATTTCTCCACAGTCCGCCCGAACAAATGGGCGCGTACCAGTTCCAGCAGATCTAGATCCGATCGTTCTGCGAGAGGTAGTCGGCTTCAGGCCAGCCAGGAAATCTGGACTAAAATTGGAGCGAGGGGATGATCTAGTCGTGTCATCGACTGGCTCTGGCCGAATCCCTGTTCTTCACAACATTGGGCATTCCGGTGCGGGATGGCAAAGCTGCTGGGGCTGCGCAGACACGGTCTTGGAAATGGTCAAGGCGTTATCAAGCGAGTAGTGTTTGTTAATCGACGCCGCCCTCAGTCGGAGGGACACAGCCGTAAGCAGCGAACCACTTCCCATGTCATGTGAAATAAAATCATACAGCCACAGAAACGGTACAATTGCATGACGGAACTTAGGAACAAACTTGACAGGAAGTAGTGTGTAGTACATAGGTTACATATCCTCACGCCTTGAAATAACTCAGATTTCCCCTCCATCCGCTACATAACAGTTAAATATAAGATTACCAAAAGGGAGGTGGCGACTCACAGAACCTAACGATGACCAAATGGTATCGTGGAGGCGCAATACTATTCCGAGTGTCCCGAGTCGGGACACAGGGAATGGATCAATGACTGCCACATACTTGAAGTCAAACAAGCGACTGAAGCCATCGGGGTTGTGTCACTACGGCAGTCGGCATCTTTCTTGTGGGCACCATAGGTGCGAGTTGTAACCACTCCCTCCATGAGGAGAATCCCTGATGGATGGTTTCAGAATGACCCTATCTACAGCGGCAAGTGGTAAATGTCCTGATCGGGAACATAGGAGAAAAATTGAACGTTGCCGCAACGACAACCATGAGCGTGCACTGCGCGGCTTCTCTGCTCGAAATCAAGCCTCAACAGATACGAATTCTACCTCCCTGCCGAATGCATGTATTCAAGAACAATCTGCGGAGGGCCGAACTGTAGCACATAAGGCCTGTCTTATGACTGGTGGTTTATGACAGATCAACGCGGAAGAAACCCTTGTGACTGGCCTGAGATAGAGGAGGCTTATATTGAGGCGGCTCAGAACAAATACAGGAACAGGTACATCGGTGTTCGCCACACGGGGAGACGAAAATGCGCACAACCATACGTGTAGTACCCCTACAATGACCTGATTAAGACACTTACCACTTGCCGTAATCAATTCATATGTAGAAGGAGAAGCCAACCCTACCTGCGCATCAAAACACGGCACAATTCCAAACCCGCCCACTCCCGCCTCTGGTTCAATAACAATGCAGAGTCAACGACACCATAATAACAACGGAAGCAAAAACTATGGTAGTGCTGGTGGCGAGCATGGTGGACAAGTCGTTTTTGAGTTTAGGGCGAGTCCCGTGTCTCCTTGAGCGGCTGGAATATAAACAAGTTTGAGTGGCAACAATGAAGGCCGCGATCTCGCTCTGTGACCTGCATTTTCGATGCATGCGGCATTGTTGGAGCGGCCGCGAACAATGCCGATTTTTAATTGAAGGAAAGAAAAAAGTCCCATACATGCTAATATAGACACAAGCCAATCTCAGATGAAGAGAATTCCAACGCTGGCAGCTATAATGCCAACCAGCAGGCCCACCGACGCGCGGGACCACGACACCGCAGAGCTCGGCGAGCCGATCAACATCGTCGACGAAATATTGACAAAGTCCAGCTGCGTGTCCATGAAGAACCCAAATCCTACACCCCCATTATCGAGCGTGAAGCTGAGTGACTCCTGACCGGTGGGCCCCAGCTCGATGTTCGCACTACGGGTTCATGTAAGTCCATGATCGCCATAGATGAAGAGGAGAGAAAATTACCTCGCGTATTCGTCCCCAAGGTAGTCAATGACGCGTAGGGACGACACCGTGCCCTCGTTTATGCGGGTGTTGATTGTATATCTACACATGGCTGTTATCTCACGAAGCTGGATGATGCACTAATCATTACGCACGTTCCGGCAGGCAGGTCACCCACCGAGTGGATGATGGTGTTGCTTGTATCCTCTGCAGTGAACGGTGGGAACGATTCCACTGGGACAATTGTAAGCCCACCGAATAAACAAGTGCCTGGTCTCTGAACTTACTTTCGCCGTTCTCTGATCCTCCAGGCAGCAGATCCCGCATCTCAAGCGCCAGAAGTTCCTTCCCAAATGAGCCGAGGTAATTCCCTTCCGTAGAATTGAAGGGAGTGGCCGCTCTAATCGGTGCGCCCGTCACACAATTGTAGCCAGAAATCTCGAGCTGGTAATGCTGCCCCGTCTCCATCTTGTTGAGCTGCTTAAACGATGATATGACGCCGCCCTGGATATTCTGCGCCCTGCGGTTCCGATCGTAATTCGTGAGTGCGTTTTGCTCAGAAGAACGTCGAAAGCACACACAAGACCAATATGCAACTGAACACAGCACCGGCGCCACCGTCGGTCGTGCTCGCGAACGGAAACTACAGATGTATCCAGTACCCATCAGATCGGGATCTTGTAACAGCACATCCTCCTGACCTCGTCACACGATGTCCCAGTCGCACCAGTCGCGCACGGACTGCCGGTGCAGCCTGCTTTGGCGCGATTGTCTGCTTTAACCTTCTTGTCATCGGTGAACGTGAACGTAGCACTTGAGGTCTGTCCTCGGGCCTTCAAACCTGCAAGGGGCGTTCAATGAAAGTGGCAGAACCTAGGTTCATGGCAAACCTTTGCACATGCTCGCAAAGAGCTAGAAAGGGAGCAGAATCAGTGTTTAGCACTAGAAATATGACCATACGACGAGGGGCCGCTCCTCGGGGGTTCATACCTGATCGACCGCCTGTTCACGCTCCTGTTGCTTCGCGGCGCTCATCTTCTTCTTCCCTTGGCGGAGGCGTGCATAGTCGAAAGTCATCGTCGCCTTGGGTATGCGCGTCTCCGTGGGAGTAGGGGCTGAGCTCGCCTGACCTGCCAAACGGCGTCAGGTTCAATGTTAGATATGTAATACATTCCTGTATTGATACGCACTGGGACATGCCGCGGCCTGCCTGCCCTCCAGATCACGCCCAGAAAGGTTGCAGCTCACCATGTTCGACGTTGTCGAGGGGGACGTTGGCGTGGAGGTGGAGGTGGATGTCGACGTGGAGGTAGAGATAGATGTCGACTTGGAGGTGGAGGTGGTTGAAGTGGTTCGCCGTGTCGTGTGCGTTGTGACCGGCACCGGTGCAATACATTTCGATCCAGAGCACGTCTCACCCAGTGGGCAGCACGTTGTACCACAGCAGAAAGCACTACATACACCAACAAGGTCAGTTGGACGTTTCGGCGTATTCGGATACCTACATAGCAGGGTTGCAGCATGCGAGGCCGTTGCACTGGAGGCTGTTACTAGGGCAGCACCAAGTGAGCCCCGCACCAAGCGGGCTTCGCACAGATCAGAACCAGATCAGCAACATATCTTGTAAGTAGCATAGCAGCAAACGACGTACTTGTCGGGCTGGCAGATTTCCCCAGGGAGGCAGCATGCCGCAACATTGGAGCACGGAACTGGGTACAAGAGCTGGAGTGAGTACCGTGAGCTCAACTTGAGGGAGAGCGCGAGACTTACTGTATCCAGGATTTCTGCAAGTCCGAGTCTGGCGCGCCCCAATGCGCGACCCGGACGCGCCGGAACGCGCTAGCAGGCCGTCGAGTGCACCACGCACAGAGCCCAGTTCGAGCGCATGTTCGAGAGCACCGCACGACGTAGCGAGGAGGAGTCCCAGGGGTAGCGAGAGTGCCCTGACCATGATCACATACATGAGCTGAAGAGAGGGAAAGGAAAGAACACGAGGAGGAGCACTTTTCTCCAGTGGTACATATAACTCTCCATGCCATTGAATTCTATTGTTGTTAGGCCGTTTTCACGACAGTCTGATCAAGGAGGCACCATGATATGCGCATGTTAAAAACAGATACATAGAGTCTTGTGACAGCTGGATGGTAGATAGAGCACTTACATGGGGGTGAACACAATGAAGAAAGGTAGTGTTGAGACCTAGTTACAGCGCTCGCTGTGCTCGTGAGACGTGCACATACCGATAAATATATATGCATATCTATGTCTTGGCCTGTATCATGTATGGGTTGGGACAGGCGCGATCGTGATGTGGAGAATCCCCTCGACAAGTTGAACGAGTGCGACCTCAGCAATTGGCGGCGCAAAGGGTTAGCGCAGGTGCGAGAAATCGCGCGTGAGACGCAAAGCTGAAGAGAGGAAAGAACACAAGGAGGAGCTCTTTTCTCGAGTAGTACATATAACTCTCCATGCCGCTGGGTTCTGTTGTTGTTAGGCCGTTTTCACGACACTGATCAGGGAGGCACCATGATCTGTGCATATGAAAAACAGATACATAGTAGAGTCTTGTGACGGCTGGATTACAGATAGAGCACTTACATGGGGATGAACATATATGATGAAGAAATGCAGTGTTGAAACCTAGTTACAGCGCTCGCTGTACTCGTGAGACGTGCATGGGTTGATACATGTATATCTTGGCTTGTATCATGTATGGGGCAGGCACGATTGTGATGCAGAGAATCTCCTCGACAAATTGAACGAGTGCGACTTTAGCATTTGGTGGCGCAAGAAGATGAGCCTTATAGTCAGCGCAGGTGAGAGAAATCGTGCGTGAGACGCAAAGATATTCGTCGCGTAAATTCAGACTTAGCACAAGTACTAGTGGAGGTGAACTTGAATGTTGTGGTTACTAAGAGCAAGATCATATGATCGGAGGATTACGTGATGTATCATTGATGCCAAGGTTTCTTATGATAGATGCGGCCCATCCGCGGCGCATACCTTCTTTCCTCTTCTTTCTTAGTCTATAGGGCTTTTCAGATTTGAGAGTCCTTTATGCGAGTTTGACTTATGAACTCGACTCTGCTAGTGAACAGCCTTCCGGAATTCAAGGACTTGTTGTGTTCTCTCACTTATTTATCATCGTACTCGGGACACATGGGATCATTATCTTTTGCTAACGAATAACTCCATCTCAGCTCAGTGGTAGAGCGCGTCACTAGTACCGTCGTTAGACTTGTATGACGAGGTCAGTTGTTCAAGTCGGCTAGAGGAAATATACGAGATTGAATGTCACAGTATCGAGGGTTTGTAGGAAGCAGGAATATACTTTTTAGGCCGGTGACCGGTCTACACAGGTGCAGCACGGCCGCTGTTGGTGTAGTCAGCCGTTGATTCAGCTTATAAAGCTGAAGCTAGCAGGGCTCACTTAGCGCAGAACTACCCCGGGACAACCGACACATACCAGTAGTAGACAAGCAAACAACTGCCAACGCCTAAATTCATATTGCATTCCAGACGCAAATAGCAACCATTTGCTGTCCTGCAAGGAGCGTTTACTTCGCTACAGCCGACGCAAACACCCTGTTTGTATCGCCAACAACAATCTAGATTTAAGGTATAAAACCACGCTACCACTCCTTGCCTTCGGCGTAGTGGGTTTGCCGAGATCGCGTCTTCGGCTGCAACGATCAAAGTCCTCGGCGCAGGCATCGTCCTTCTGTTCGCAATCTCTTGGTATGTTCCCACTCCTTTTAAAGGCTTAGGTCGGAGTCAAAGGGTGTACTCACAGGCTATACGACCTACAAAAAGCCCGACACGGAACCTAGAAGTTTGCTTCACCCCCCAAGTAAGGCTAGGGTTGGCTCGCCTGACGCAACAAAATTTGACTGGTACAAAAAGGTTGAGACGGCACATCACAACACTGGCCATTTATTTTTTCGTCGGGACCGTGGCCACGCTCGGATGAACCATATAGCTGAAAAGGTCAAAGTTGTCCCCCAAAGGAATGTACCAGACAGGTCGCCCAAGTACTATTCAAGCTGCTCGTCACTGCTGTTGTCTATTCTGGTAGAAGCTTTGAATTGGGTAGTCAACGGTCATACAATCAGAACCCTTCGACTATACGAAGCTAGGGATCAGCAAGGATTAGCACGGCGTTGGATCCAACCTCTCCCGTCTTATACTTGATTATGCCAATCCTGGTCATTAAGAAAACATCCTCGACGTGACCTCTGATCTTGCGGGTACGCTATCGATCGTCCCCGGTCTCTCAACACAGATCCCAGCCGCCTGTCATTTCAATGGATGAGGGTTGTCAAAGATGAATTCGAAAGAGGACACGCACTTGCACACATGCCTTCAAGATACTTGTGAGATCCTGTTCCGCCATTCCATGCTCAGGTTTTGCTTGTGACCCGAGTTCCATCAAGCCTTGAACAAAGTACCCAGTAAAGCAGTCTCCCGCCCCCGTCGTGTCGCGGACAGTCCCTTGCAGCACAGCCGCAGGAACGTGCAAGAAAGAAGGCGTGCCATGCCCCGTATTTCGCCCATGAAACGCAGGGATGAAGGCTGATACACCGTCCTTTCCCTGAGTGCAAATTATGTTGGTTGTCGCGAGAGCAGGACACGCAGAGAGGAGCGGGAGGACTTCCATAGGCGATTTCGCCTGGTTTCCTGGAAGTAAATCCAGCCCAGAAAGTGCTGTGTGGAGGTCTTTGGCCTCACCCTCGTTGACGATGAGCCAATCTACCTTGCCCCAAGGAAAGTTATTGATCTCCTGGGCGGAAGGCATGGGTGATGGGTTGTATATCGTTATCGCACCATTGGAGTTGTTTAGCGCATAGAGCGTTGATTCCGAATGTATTTCGTTCTGCAAGAGGAGATGGGTACACTGCGGAAAGGTGAGCCCAGATGTCGCCCACGTCTCCTCGGAAAGCCGGCTGTGATTCGCACCGGGAAACAAAACTATAGATATTAGATATGTTAAGGAATACATCGTACAGAGGAGCTCTTACTCACTGATACTATTCTCGCCGCTATCAGATATCTGTATCAGGGCCCGCCCTGTTGGAACCTTGTTGTAGTCAGTTTCAGACGTACTGGCATGGAGAGACGCAGTGAACCCACGTCTGACACGGATATTCCACTAGGATCGAGGCCGAAACTTGAAACGGTCTCTTTAACCCAGAGGCCATCTTCGCCAACTGAGCCATAGAAATCTACAACCCCTCCCGCCTTGAGAATGGCTATGGCCTGATTTGCTCCTTTTCCACCCACACGGCGTTCATAGCGGTACGATGATATGGTCTCTCCTGGGCGAGCAATGTTCCTCACTGGGAGTGCGTAACTATGTGACTACGAGCTTGATTGTTTTGGGTGGGTGGGGACGCACCATGAAAGTATTCATCATTATCTAACCAGTACGCTTAAAACTATGCAGACGCCTTCGAGTGTGGTACACTCACTGATAGAGCCCCGCACAGCACATCGGCAGGGCGATGTTGACATGATGGATGTTGGGAGTTTCTCAAGGATTTGGATAATTATTCTGCATCGTATCTTATCTGATTGCCACTATGGCGATCGTTTGATCTATTCTCATCCGATTGCCCCTGATCCTCGTTGATTCTCGAATTTCAGCCAACATTTAGTATCCTCCTCCAATTGACTTTCTATGTTCTTTAACGATCACAAGCAGAACCAGGCTCTGATCCTCACCATTTCCACAAGCAATGATCTCGTGAGATACCAAAGGCCACCTCTTCGACATCATATTCAGGTACTTAAGCGCCACTGGAAGTAAGCTACGTACTAAATCACCAACCGTTGCACTCGATACTTAGAGGCTTGGCGCTCTTCTACGTGCTGCCCACCGCAAACTGGGTCTTTTATCCTCGTATCCTTGTTCTGATATTTTGTCCCTTCCATACCCCACCTCCCAATCCAAGTTTAGACCCCTCTTTGCGTGATGCTTTGAAGATAACTGGCAGTCAATCGCTTGAAACTATGTTCGACGCGCGGAAGGTGCAAGGAAGCCCAAGCTTTCGATCGTTGAATTCGCTAAAACCATATTTCGCTAGCTTGGACAGGAATATTTCGGTGGATGGAATTTGTCTACCATTATCCCAGAACAGATAAGAAATTTTGGTCCGCTAACTGTGATGTGTTCCCCGTCGGGGTTGTTGGAATATTGGGTCAGGGTACGAACGTTCACAATACCCATATCAAGAACTCACTTATTGTCTTCCTCGCGATCCACGGTTTACTTATGGATCTCGGCTCCATTTACATCACGGACTAACCTATTTAGTATTCCTTGCCAACTATACTACTCTCTCGCTGTATATAGTTCCCTTCCGTTGTTGTAGTTCCTCATCCGTTTGCCTCTCGGCTCACCGAGGTCAAACGATATCTTATCTTATCTTGTTGTTTGCTGAACTCGTGTCGGATTGCGGAAGCTATTTCAACAGGGGTTTCCCAACCATTTTCAACCCCACCCCCCGAAGCGCTAGATTGACCCGCCGACTCTGAACTTCGACGGCTCTACCAAATTATTTGTCGTATTCCTGGCATATTAAACATGGCTACAGAGCTCTGGACGTGACAGCAAGAGGCTGAAGTTGTGGACATTCATTTTGGCCTGGCAGTTGAGGTATTACTAGAAGGCTCGTGTCTCGATATTGACAAACTCAACAACGGATTTGGACTAGGTCAAGCAGTATTGGCCTCTATGCTGATGCGACCAATGCGGTATTGTTCCTCGGTGGCCATACTAAACTGAGGCTCACAGCATACTCCGCGGCGATAGCAGTATATATGAAACTCTTGGAGCACGGGCACCGATCATCTTCAAGAGTCTCATTTCTTAAGGTCTCCTGATCAACCTCGCGTATAGCTTAACCTCTTTCCTCTCACTCTTTCTCATCCTATCACTGGCCAATTTTTGGAATTCGCATCATAGTGGTCTACTTGATATCCTGTGTCATGGACGGCAAGGACGGCAATATGCGATGGGTTCGTGAGGCATTGCGCCTAAAGATCATCCCCCTTCTCCTAAAGTTTTGCTCAAAGAACGGTCTAGTCATGATGTGCCAGTTTTTGGGCATGCTATCGTTCTTGTTTTTTGCCTTAACATCCAGGGCCTTTTCTTGCCAGTGAGCTATCACAAGGCGCCAATGGGCTTATATCTTGGAAAACATTACAACATTTGCATATGCGCAACATGTTTTGAATCAGTTGGATAGGTATGCCTTGAAGTGTTCATTACCCCTGGTACGCCCACTCTTTGGTTCACGAACTTTCATTGATGTTACCTTAGTGTGACAAGACCGAGGCCGACGTCCGTTTTCGCTCGTGCAGTGCATGCAAAGAGGTTGTATGTTGCTCTCGCACATGCCAGACGCGAGATTGGAGAGATAATCATCGCAACTTTTGTAAGACATTCTGCACCTTGCATGATGGTGCGCCCAACCTCGTACTGCATTGTGGGGTCCAGTGTTTGACTGTAAAGATGTGAAAATGCACACCGTGCTCTTCAGCAGTCGTTCGATAAAAATTTCAAATAGTGCAGGATTCATTGCGTGTTGGGTATCCAAGATGGTATGCTCTACATTTAATCAATGTAGGGACCACGTTTCCTGTCCCTTCTTTACGTACCTCGCAAATGCCTTCATGAAACGAGCGACATTCAAGTCGCAGTATATCGCAAGCTGAAACAGCTTCAAGATGACGGCTTTGTTCAGGAGTAGCTTATACACTACCTTGATCTCAGCAGGTTTCCTCCAACGAACGCACTGATGTCATTCAAGGAACACCTCCATCGTCTTCAGGACTTACCCCAACTATAAGACGAGACTTGCCCGTCTGGGCATGTATCCAGGAGGATTGCACTTTTGCCACAATGCCATCGGCCATTGGTCCATTCATGTTTAACGGACGCCATCGGAAGGTTGTGATATATACTCCCCCAGAGTTTTCTGAGGACCTCTTTGGATGGATGAAAACCGGAAGGACGGAGGGCAGGGAGTTGGTACTTAGGACCTAGCAATTCATTCTTTGATTAGCCTATGTACACACCTGAATTTACCCCAAACTCGCGATAACTTGAATTCAGAAACCGCGCTCCATGCAAGGAACCTAAGCGGGGATCGGGACTACGGCAACATCATGCTTAAGACCACATATTTAAGATGGCACGGCACGACAAGCAAATCATGGTCGATGTCCACACCACAGTTCCTGAGAATCTGATTGGTAAGTTGGCTGAACAAATCCACCACTGAAGGCGACGATGAATCTCTACAATAACCTCGTCTATGTTTTTCAATCTGGGAGTATCACCAGGTGTTCCCTCGACCCCAACGTAGCTCAAAGGCGCCGCACCCCTGCAGCCGCTGCCTGTTAGGACTCATAGTGGAGGGTAATGGCCCCTAACCCGTAGACGTCGACCCATGTTGCACCGATCATCTAAAGCTCGTCGAGTTCTCATTTTTCTCAAGAGTATCAACATCATCTTCTTCTGAATCAGACGGAGGTGGCCCCTCGCTGTCGTCCGAATATTGGTGATTCGGATTTGCAACCAACAGATCCTCCGCCTCATCTCCTTGTTGTTCTGTACACATCACTCATGTTAGCTTGTTCTGCGAAGTCACAAGAACGCTAGAGTCCGACCTTTCTGCCGCCGAGACTCAGTCCAGTTCTTTTCGAGGTCGTCCATGATGCGCTCCTGCATCGCGCTAACCTCGTCCGCCGAGTTGCACGTCTTGTAACGCTCGAGAAAGGTGCTGGCAAGGAGGGTCAGACATGAGTCTACAGACAAGATGAAATGGACATACCGATTGACTTTGTAGAAAGATCCACCCCACCCAAACCCGCTGAGGAGCTTCTCCGCGTACGAATCGAAACCGGTGATATAGAACGCTGCTGCTAAAGCCTCGACACAGTTCAGCCGCCAGGGTTTGCCGTAGTTGGTCGGATTTGTAGCAAGCAGGTATGGTACTGTAGTGAAAGCATATCAGAATGGTCCTTGACAGAAAAGATACAAAAAGTCAACTCACAGAGGCGTTCGTGAGGACTGGCGATCTTTCCGAAAGGAACATCGTCGAGCCGAGCCCAAGAGCATTCGACAACAGCAAGTCCTCCGTTCAGTACGATCTCACGGTCAGAAGGGCTAATAACCTGTTTCCCCTTCGGCCTAGATGTGAATTTAGCGGCACATTAACAAATCAAGCACAGAGAACTGACGAGACAACGATGCCTCTAAAGCGTGATCCGACCTTCAGTTCCTTGATAAGTCCAAGCCTGGACAGTTTCTTTCCAGAGCAGCGCCGAGGATCACAGTGGTCAAAGTCCTAGAAAGTCTTGTCCATGAGACCAGTTGAAGCGGTAGATATATACCAAGAGCTCACCCACATCGCAACGGGAACCTCAATCTTTACATCATCTTCCTCATCCTCATTTTCATCGCTACCCGAGGCACGGTTTTCATTATTTCCATCGTCGCTAACGACGTCGACTGCGCTATCTGGCCATCCATCGACCCCTCCACGACGTCCAGATATGTCTCGTTCACGCCCCTTGAAGGCTGTCCCTCTTACTGCGCCTCTACCAGACCCACGTCCTCGTTTGCTGCCTCGATGAGAGCTCGTTGAAGGGGTACCTGAGTTTTTCTTGCCCATGATTGAAGTGGAAAAGCAGAAGAGAATCAACCTTAACTTAGGGTCAAGCTGAGTACACTTGGTCCAGGTTTGTGATCACTTTTTCTTTCGATCCTTCAGAAAAAACTCCGTATGGCCTCCTGCTTAGCTTAAAGGAAGTTCGATAGTATATAATGAACATTCGTCGGTTTTCCATGTTTCTTCTTCCGATTTTCCTCCACTGTAACTTTTCTCTCAGACGCGAGTGCCACGGTCATGTGCATTCGTTGATGGCATGTGACCACAACGCGTCCGATCGCAACTAAACTTGAACCCAAACCACGACGAGTGGCACCACAATGGAAACGCAACCGCGGCCGTCGTCCTTTGGTACACCACAGCAGGAACAACTCCTCAAATCCGCCGACATACTCAAGTCTGAAATCGACAAGGCGAACCTCCAACTCCTGCGCAACGTGTCCGACTTCCACTCATGGAAGCTCGACCCCGAGTCAGACGATACACTGGACTTGGCTGGCGTAAAGGACCCAGCAATTGTCTCTGCAGACGTCGCTGCTCAAACAGTGTGTACATCTCATCTTACTACGGTTAAGAGCTGACTGAAAGTGCTAGACGTTCCTTAGAAAACTAAAGTTCCAGTACCTGGAACAAAACGCAAAAGATCGATATGTGAAATCGATAGTGAGCGACATAGACGATGCGCCTATTGTTACCGCGGAGGAGAATAAAGATCTCCTAGCGAGTAACGTTGCGAAGAAGGAGAGGCTGAAGGTTGCCAAGTCGAGTTTAGCGGAGACCCAGGCCGACATTAGGACGCTTGCCCCACTTGTAGAGAGCGGTATGTCTAGGTTTATGACCACTTTGCCGCCCAGTCCAACTGTACCCCGTCAGATTACGAAAAAATCAAAGACACAGCATCCGAAGCCTCCGCCCTTGCCCAGAAAATCCACGACGCCCGCCTAGCGCTCACACGGCTCCGAAAGATGCACCCGAACCCCCGGCTGACCGTCCCGCTCGCGGACCAAAAGCTCGTGGACCAGGTGGAGGAGATGCAGGCTCTAAACGACGAGCTGGAGGCGGTCAATGGGCAGGTGCAGGGCGTGAAGGAGCAGGTGAAGCGCGGGGTGCTGGATGTGGAGGCGCTGAGAGCTGAGCGCGCCGAGGTGGAGAAGGCGGTGAAGATGGCGAGGGTGGAGGAGGACGATGCAAGGCTTGTGCCGTTGTATTCGTGGTATGTGTATCCTACTTTCCATTGACTTATAACCCTTACGATCATTGAAGGTACTCTGCATCGACGAGTCTACATCGGTCAATGGCGGACCTGCACGAATCATATACAGCATCAGAAAACGAGTTACGTCTCACGTACAGCGTCGATTCTCCAGTGAAAGGCGGCCCCCCACACCGCGTCACGATCACATTGATATTTGCGCCAGATACGAGGAGGCTGGCTGCGGTGCAGACGAAAGGGCTGGAGGAGCTCGGGGTAGATGTGGGGGATCTGGTGGACGCGCACGTACAGGTGAACGATGTGCATGGTGTGGTGGCGGCAATATTGGGAAGAGCGAGGACACAGCATGTGGCGTGATGGACGGTACTGGTGTATTATATTGTAGGCGTGTACATGTATGAATAAGAACATCTAAAAACAAGCAACCAACGGCCGTTGAACTCAATGCAATCGTACATCCAGATCCACCTAGGTGAGGAGCCTAGATAAATCATAGGATCACGCTATCCCAGCCATTCGACGCTGAGCATGTGCCATTGACGCGATTGCCTGTAAGAAGAGCCTATGAGTCGGTATCAAGTTTCATCGAATAAAATTACCCACCTAGTATGGCGTTTCCGCAGAGGAGCGACATGTTTGTCAAAGACGATTATTGAGAGAACTCGTAGAGCGCATTCGAGGCGGAACGGCCAAATCAAACTTCCTCCAGGTATCCCTGCACGATAAGATGCTCAATATCCGCCCTCCTAACCATGTACCTTTCCCCCTTCTTGAAGTTGATACTCCCCAGCTCGGTCTGTATCTCCCCACAATCCCTAACAACCCTCACGCGCGCATGCAGATCCCTGGGCGGTTGCGTGATGCTCGCCATAATATCGAGCTCATCCGCAAAATCCGCGCGGAAATCCATGATCGACGCGTGATATTCGCGCAGGAAGTCGACTTCGTGCGGCGAAAGGCGCCCGCGGATGTCCTGATTGGAGAGGATGTGCGGTAGCGCGCCGCCGACGGCCCAGTACATATCGCACAAGCGATCAGTGCGGTGTGTGTGGTATGCAAGGAGACAGCGCTTGTTTCGTGTGATTGCGGTCTCGATGACAATGAGTGCGGGTGCTGGGGGCCCGTCGAGCAGAGCGAGTGGCTCGGCAACCTTTTCGAGGTCGCGTTGCTCGCGGATGAGGGAGCGCACAAGCGCGTCGTTGTATTTTAGCAGCGTGTCTGTCTGCGTCGAGCGGCGAGATTCCATAACGAGCTGGGTGGCGAGCTCGCCGTATTGACGCACCTCGCTCATCGTGGTCGACGATCAGGAGCGTTGTCACACTGTGACAAGTCAACTTTCAATTTCTCAGATGCCGCATTGACAATGAATTTCAATGAATTCCCCTACAATCTTGCCCTTACCTTGCTGCATACCTAGTCTCGACCGGTCATGAAAGGAAACTGGATCGAGTGCAATACCCCTGAAAGTAACAACCCAATAACACCTTGTGTGATCCTGCATCACTGGCCTCGGTTCGATTGATTGAACATAACGCTTCAGCCCGGGATGCTGCCTAGACGTTTATAAAGGGGTTCCCGTCGTGCCTTCCATGGGCCGATAGGGCTACAAGGACCGTAGTTTTCGAGTAATACCAGTGAGTTCTCTGCAGTGGGTACCAAAGTTCACGGTCACAATTGGATTAATCAGATTCAGCCGTAATATACATCCTCATCCTCTATCCAAGCATTCTGACGCAAGATTGTCAGGCTGAGCCGCCAAATATCTGACAGAAGGTGCTCACCCAAGTCAATCAAGTTTCGAATGCGCGAATAGCTTTAGCATCCTTGGGATGGAGGCTGACTGGCGTTTGAGCTGTACCATAAGCTCTTCTATCTCTACTTCGACTCCAGAAATTTTATTCTGACTGCCTCCTTCCTCTCGTAGTATCTTCGCCAATACCTGGTAAGTGTTCAACTTCTTTTCAAGTTCGCCAAACAACTCTCGGCCGGCTGTAGTTGATGACATCGACTTATTAGCATCGACGAGCTCTTTTTGGATTTGCAAAGGATCGTAGTATGCATTCCTGGCAAGAAGATGATCGATGATGTGAAGGTCGTCCTCGCGCACCCCCGATGATCGTAGCACAAGAGTTCCGGCAGAGATCGGCTTCTTCCAGTATGAGTTTTTGAGTTCCTCTTCCTGGGCTTCTAGCGGCGCAATATCCTTGGGAACATCCCACCTCGTGGTCACAATCGCTGTTTTCCTGGCCGCAGCAGGGCCACATAAGTTGATGAAAAGGTCAAAGTTTGCCTGCGTCGAGCCAGACCACCTGGGGTCCAAGATGTCGTGACAGAAAATCACTCCAGCGATCTTCATGTCCGCCTCGTAACTAATGTCAAGATAGGTTAGGTATTGAACCTGGAAGTGTTTGCTAAGCTTACTTACGATCGAGCAAGCCATACACTAATACGCCTCATAATCTCACTCTGAGGAACCTTCGAGTCGTCAAATCCAGGAGTATCGACGAGTATGATACGTTTGTCAGGAAAATGGCTGTCCGGAAGATGATAGGCCTTCACATCTTCGGTGCATGAGTCGGGATTATGGCCAACGGGTGCCACCTCCTCGTTTAAGAGGCAGTTGATGAACTGGACAGTGACAGGAAGACAATCAAGTTCGAGTTACACACAGCCGTTTGAAAGTCATACCGTGCTTTTTCCTGCTCCAGTAGCTCCCATGACACTGTCCGAATTTTCGATAAGCTGACCGACTCAATACGGAAAAAGAGGGCTGATTTACATGACGACAAGATCGGTGCTTTTGTGATCGTCCGGGAACTCATCCCTTGACCTTATATCCTTCTTCCATTTAGGAGAAAAATTGAGGAACTTCCTAAGGGAAGGCATGTAGATGGACAGACAGGACCACGGCTAGCGAGACGACAAGTAGGCAGGCAACATAAACATGCGCTGAGATGCACACGCCCACAACACGTTCTGATCATCATGTGGCTACGAATTATAATCAAGTGACAATCGCTCGGAAAATGCTTCCAATCCACGAGGTTTATAATTGACTTATTTGTTGAAACTAAGTGGGTTGAATGACAACTCCCAATGAGCAAGATGATACCAGGTAAATGAATACTTCGAAAAAGAGGTAAGGAGCAAAACGAGCTTTCTCGGGAGGGTCACTGCAAACGACTTGAGCTCCTCTACAATCCCATTCACTTTTGCTTCAACGATGGCAATGTCGGCCTGGTCCCCTCCCCCCGCCTTGAGCTTCGCCACCTCCCCCTTATGTAGCTTTAACGACTGGAGAAGCTGGATGAACAGCATCTCGGCTACTCCACTTTTATGGATGGACATGTTTCGGTCAACCAACTTTTTCTGAATCTGCAGGGGCTCATACTGCGCATTTTTGATAAGAAGGGAATCGACGGTGTCCTGATAACCGTCCGTGTCGCGATGGACAGCAGCGCCACTGGCAGCGATGATGTTCTTCCAATGAGTCGTTTTGAGCTCGTCCTCCATGTCTTTCAGTGGCGCAATGTCCTTGGGAACATTCCATCTTGTAGTGAAGATGGCTGTATTCCTTGCTGCAGCAGGGCCACATAACTTTTTGAAAAGTTTAAAGTTCTCCTGCGCTGAACCGGACCACCTGGGCTCCACGATATTGTGACAATAGATCACTCCCGCGACCTTCATGCTGGCAGAGTAACTGGGTGGCCGTCGCAGAGTGAGAAGTCAAGCCCGATAGATCCCTACATTGTTACTTACGATTTAGCAAGCTAGATGCTGATATGTCTCACAACCTCACTAGGAGGCAGAGTTGAATCGTCGAATCCCGGAGTATCGACCAGAAAGATGCGATTGTTAGGAAACTCAGAATCCGGAAGGTAGTAGGTTGTGACCACTCTTGTGTGTGATTTAGCACCCCTGCTAGCCGATGCATTTTCGCAGTTAAAAACTCTGTTGATAAACTACGTGGCAAGTTAATCGTCCGAGTATAGTCGAGCCTTCATGAATCGTACTGCGCTTTTCCCGGCTCCAGTGGCTCCCATGACACTGTTCGATGCGTCGATTGAGGTACGGGTGAAAAAATAAATCTACTTACAGGACAAGAAGATCGGTGGATCTGGGGTCCACTGCTGACAATTGATCTATTGTCGTCTGAGCCTTCTCAAACTTCTTCTTGGGTTTCAGAATGGACATCATGAGATCGAAAGAGTCATGAGAGATGAAGGTCAGAGAGCGATGCAGCCTCTGGTCTCGATATGAAAAACACGCGAAAGCCTCGTGGGTGCTCACGCTTCAGTAGTAGACGCGCGCCTAGCTCGATTGACTAATATTAACGTCTGTGCTTCTTGATGGCGAGTTAAGCGCATGTTTGTGATGACGTTTGAGGACTAGTCGGGAGCATGTTGTGTGGCAAATTGGAGCCCAGGATGTGGGTTTGACTTGTATTTTAATAGGTCAAGGTTCGTTTTATACCATTTATGCCGTGCAAATAAGAATGTTTTGGGAGTAATAAAAGGCATAATATTTATTTCAAGACGGTCCACTTTTGAAAAAAATATGGATGTTTCGTGTCGGAACGTTTTGGGAGCCACGTCCACGCACGGCCGTACAACAATCGAGCCCTGATGCTGCCCCGAATAATGTCCCAAGGGCTCTACCCCGTGAATGGATGTCGTTGTGGCGGCATGGCAAGCAGTGCTTGTTCCGTTTAATTTTAGGGTCTTGATGTCGATGTATGCAGCAAATGGCTCGGGCCTCAGCTGCCTTCTTGAAGTCGCGCTGTTCGCAGATGGGAGCGCACAAGCACTCGTTATATTTGAGCAGCGTGTCTGTCTGTGTCGAGCGACAGGATTCCATGACGAGCTAGGTGATAAGCTCTCCACATTCGCTCATCGTGGTTCTCATCGTAGTTGACGATCAAGAGCGTTGTCACCGTAGTATGACAATTTGGCTCTGTTCTCAATGTCACTCATGACAATCATGATTCGTATTCTCTTTTGCTTTAATATCGACAAAGCAAGCCTCGCGGACGCACAAGTGCACACACCTACAGCATGTTACAATCGCTTGAAAAATACTTCTGCTCTACGACGCTTTTAATTTACCTGTCCGTTGAAATAATTAAGTGCACCTGAATTGAATGACGACTTCCGGTGAGCAAGATGATACTGGGTAAGCCGTAAATGAATACTACGAAAAAGAGGCAAGGAGTAAAATGATCTTCCTCGGGAGCGTCACTGCAAACTTCTTGAGCGCCTCTGCATTCGCCTTCACTTCCGCTTCAGCGATGTCGATGGCGTCCTGGGGTCCCCCACTCTCCTTGAGCTTCGTCACCTTCTCCTTGTGGCGCTCTAACGACTGCTGAAGCTGGATGAACAGCATGTTGGCGACCCCACTTTCGTAGACGGACTTGTTTCGGTCGACCAACTCTTCCTGAATCTGCAGGGGATCGTAGTATGCGTTTTTGACAAGAAGGTAATCGATAGTGTCCCGGTAACCGTCCTTATCGCGATGGACAGCAGCGCCATCAGTGATGATGCTCTTCCAATGAGTCTTTTTGAGTTTGTCCTCCATCTTTTCGAGCGGCGCAATGTCCTTGGGAACATTCCATCTCGTAGTGACGATGACTGTTTTTCTCACTGCAGCAGGGCCACATAACATCTCGAAAAGCTTAAAGTTCTCTTGCGCTGAACCGGACCACCTGGTATCCATGATATTGTAACAGTAGATCACTCCCGCGACCTTCATTCTAGCAGAGTAACTGGGTGGTCGTATAGTGAGAAGTCAAGCCTAATGGGTCTCTGTATTGTCACTTACGAATTAGCAAGCCAGATGCTGATATGTCTTACAACCTCACTAGGAGGCAGAGTTGAATCGTCAAATCCCGGAGTATCGACCAGAAAGATGCGATTGTTAGGAAACTCAGAATCCGGAAGGTGGTAGGATGCGACCACTCTTGTGTGTGAATCAGGACCCGTGTCAACCGATGCCTTTTCGCAGTCGAAAACTTTGTTGATGAACTACGTGCAAGTTAATCGTCGGAGAATAGTCGACGTTTTAGGAGTCGTACTGTGCTTTTCCCGGCTCCAGTGGGCCCCATGACACTGTTCGATGCGTCGATAGAGGTATATGTGGGGGGTGGAAATCGACTTACAGGATAAGAAGATCAGTGGATCTGGGGTCTACTACTGACAATTGATCTATTGTCGTCTGAGCCTTCTCAAACTTCTTGGGTTTCGAATTTGATTTCGCCGACGTGAGACCGAACGCCGCCATGACATCGAACACCATGAGATTGAAAGTAACTGTGAGAGACGGAGAGACGGAGGTCAGAGAGCGATGTAGTTGCTGGCCTCTATAGGTGATGGGCACGCGAAAGCCTCGTGCCAAGTGCACAGGAGACGCGCGTCTAGCTCGAGCAGCAATAGGACATTCAGTACGTGCCTTCGATGCCTAGTTGGGATGATTAACTGACATGACTTCAGGGCTTCTTGATGGGGATTTGGGCTCATGTTCGATTGCTTCCAGCAGCCGGGGTGCGTAAAAAAAAAATGCGGTCTGGTTGTGAGTACTTGCGAGGTCAGGTGTCAGGATCCGGCATTTCAAGTTGACGTTTCGCTTTACACAACTTATTCGATGTGAAATAAGAATGTTTCGGAGGTCATAAAAAGTATAACATTTTCAAGACGGACCGCTTTTCCAATAGAAATATGTTTCGTGTCGAAAACATTTTGGGAACAACGTTTACGCACAGCAAAGGCCATACAGCATGTCAGCTTCGAGTCTTAAAACTGCTTCAGATAATGTCCCAAGTGCCGTACTCCGTGAGGGGATGTCGTTGTGGCGGCATGTCAAACCATGGCACAGTTGCAAGTAGGCACTCGCGCTTGAAAACAGCAAGAGTATGGGGGGAGGGATAGACGCCCGGGCCCGGGAAGAGCCATCGACGGCCACGCATTTCGCACAGGTAATCCGTGCGGTGCGGAAGAGAAAACAGCTTTTTTCGTTTCATTGGAATGTCCCGATGATAATGAATGCAGCAAGTGGCTCGGCACCCTTCTTGAGGCCGCGCTGCCCGGGAATGGGAGCACGCAAGTACACCGTTGTATTTGAGTAGAATGCCTGTCTGGTCGAGCAACGGAAGAGCTGGGTAGCGAGCTCGCCGTATTGACGCACCTCGCTCATCATCATCTTGATCGTCGACATCATGTCGATGATCAAGAGAATTGTCACAATGTGACAATTTGCCTCTGTTCTCAACGTTCATGACAACTCCTTTTGTCCTGCCCTTACAACTGCCTGACAATGAGCGCTATAACGTTAATGGCATCCCCTTAGTCCCGGCCCTCGCGCGGACCGACATTCTCAACAGAAGAATATTTTGGTCGGTCGGAACTAGGCCGTCTTGAGGCCGTCTGACCTAGGAGAAGCATCTGGATGCCATACGTCGATTCCTTGGTCACTTCGTTGACCTGGGGCTCCAGCAATAATTGTTTGCAAGCTTCGTAGACTGTGAAGGATGCAGTTGGACTCCTTCAAGGCCATACCAGAAGCCCAAGAGACGAACCTCAACAATAGAAGGTCACCTTACCGTCCATACGTTGGAGTGTACAATCCTCACAAGCCCAACAAGGGATCACACTGAGAATAGCAAAGTTTGATCATGCGCTCAAATTCTGAAAGCAGCTGACCACGGCGCGCCGCCCGCATATGTGAATGGTAGAGCAGTTCTCCAGTCTTCTTCGCTTTCGATGTTTAGGATGACTGGTGGAGCAGATGCATGCCATATGGTCGGCAAGCTTCTTTTACGTCAATCAGGGAGTATAAAGCGAATATTGGGCTAACCGTTCGGAGCTGTTGCTTGCATGATGATCCTCAAAACCGTGACAGCAAGCGTCCTGGTGTTCTCTGGTGTGCAAAGCGTCCTTGCGCTCAACAATGGCGTGGGCAAAGTTCCTTGTAAGTCACTTGTTTCTTTTCGCTCGTCGAAACTGACTGGCGACTCGATAGTCATGGGATACAACAGTTGAGTTGGGCTCATCTCGGGGAGACCTGTGCTAACACGAATAACTAAGCTTGGAATGCCTACCATGTGCGTAAATTGTCACCCATGACGCTTAATCTGGAGCTCACCTCGTTTCTTAGTGCGAGATAAACGAGACAGTGGTCCTTCAAACCGCAAGCCTGATGAAGTCGCTGGGGCTCAAGGTACGCGTACCGTCTTCTTTCGAACACCATAACATAACCCATGAACGCGCCTTAGGACGTGGGCTACACCCACATGAACCTCGACGACTGCTACTCGGAGAAGAACCGCAGTGCTTCAGGAGATATCCTTGCTAGTGCATTATTTCAATCTTAGCTGCTCGATATATTGACTGACACCGCTTAAAAATCACAGATAAAGAGCGTTTCCCGTCCGGGATGATTAGCCTGACAGACAAGATCCACGCGCTCGGACTGTGCGTCACCTCACCAACTTTCTGATATACCTGACACCAACACTCGTACAATGCAGCAAAGCAGGGATTGTGAGCATGTAACCCCCTCAACTAGACTTGATGCTGAAGCGGATTTGGCGCAGTATAGTGATTCGGGGTGGTTTACTTGCCAACTTTACCCCGGCTCGTTCCAGAATGAAGCGAGGTGGATCTTGGTGATGCAAGACTGCCATTATCAACATTGACCTTTGAGGCACCTATAGGGATGCCAAACTCTTCCAAGACTGGGGGTTCGATCTCTTGAAGTAAGTGCTGTTGCTTTTTTCTGGTTGCTTAAGACTTGCTGACAGGAGTATCCAGATACGACAACTGTGCAGGTCCGTATCCATCTATATTCAGGCCCTGTACGAGCTTTGCTCATCTTTTCCACTCACAGTCCCGTTCGACTCGATCATAAAGCAAGGGATCGTGGGCAGTAAGTAAACACCTCATTGCTTACTTATACTTTTCTAAATGCAACTATAGAGTATTCGCGAATGGCAAATGCTATTGCCGACCTCGCAAAAAAGTCAAAGCAACCTCCGATTCTGTTCTCACTTTGCGAATGGGGAAGGGTAAGTTCTCAGGTGCTGCTTGATGTCATGGTTACTGACAATGTGTGGTAGGAACAACCATGGCTGTGGGCAAGACGTTACGGACAGTCATGGAGGGTGAGTGATCGTCTGTATTCCTCCTAACCTGGTGCTCAGGCTTTGCAATCTAGACAACGGAAGATATCGGTATGCTGAGGACGGTATCTGCAGTGAATTCGACACTTACTTCATTGTTGACACTCGCTAGGCCCTGAGTGGTGGATACTCGCCAGCATTATCAACGAGCAAGTCTTCTAGCAATTCATTCTCCCTCCATCACTCAAAGTTCTTTTAGGAACTCCTTCATTACGTGGGCAACCGACTTCTTTGGACATAACGACATGGATATTGTGAGTTGATGCACTTCTTGAGGTTTCTTTCGCTGATGGCCTACGGCGATCGCTAGCTAGAAGTGTATGTCGTTTGATGAGCTCTCCGTTGGCTTGGCTTTTCTGATGTCTTGACAGCGGGAACGGGGACCTCACTTTCGAGGAGGCAAAGTCACACTTCACAGCTTGGGCCTTGATGAAGTCACCGCTTCTCATTGTGGGTACTCTGTTTTCATGTTTTGAGATGACGCTAACCATGTGGAATAATGGGTTTAGTCGACGGACGTAAGTATTGCTCCTCAACCTGGCGAGCTACCATTCACGGTTCTGTAGCTGTCTGTGGCCAAGCCAGAAACTCTGCAAATCCTCAAGAACACAGAAATCATCGCAATCAACCAGGACCCCGTTGTTGGAACGTCCATCAGCCCCTTCAGGTGGGGACTCAATGTACGAGAATAGTATCACGTATACATGGAATGGCAAGCTCAACTACTCCTAAGCCGGATCTGACCAGCAACTCGTCGTTCCCTGCACAGTACTGGAGCGGGGAGAGCCAGAACGGAACTGTCTTCATGCTTGTGCGTGTTTTGTGTTTTAGACCAGCACTATTTGCGCGGGACTGACGTGACTTTCGAAGTTGAATACCCTCAACGAGCCGGCAGACATGTTCTTCAACCTCACCGAGTCGCCATGGATCCGAGCTGGAAGGCAATACACCGTACGGGTACGTTGACAATCGCTCCACCATGGTCAGAATGCCGCTGATAGTCTATAATAGGATCTGTGGTCGCACACGGATAACGGGACAGCTGTGCGCAACTTTACCGCGCACCAGGTGCCGCCCCATGGAGTCGTCGCACTCCTGTTGAAGGACGCGGGCGATGAGCCGGGCGGCCTTTGGCCTCCTTGCGCGCGCTTTGAATGGTGCATGGATCAGAATGGAACGAGGCTGGACAATATTGGTTTCTGAACGTGACGATTGAAGTAGTCAGTAGTCAGGGTGGTTGGATACCGATGGATCATGTCATATAATTTATATCAGGCTTTTTTACGTTCTTTTGATGCGCGTGGTAACATGAAAGCAACGAAACGAATTTACAATCAAGCTACCTGAGCTGAACTAGCATGTACGCAGTAAAATCGTACTAAAATACATTTAATTAATCAGACTTCAAACTAACTAGGCACCTTCCCTCCGTCTATCGAGTTGTGATCCATCCAAAAAGATCACCAGATACCTTTGAAGGGGTGTATACTATGGCTTGTCGATGCCTCCCATATCCTATTGCGATGCATGGTTGGATCAGTGGTCGAGGACCTGTGGTCGGTGGTAGATCAATGATCCTCCTCGATATGTGCCCAATGGGACGACATGGAGTGGCCAGGTGTTGTGGAACCTTTCCCGGATGAGGGAGGAATTCTTCGGCTGGTACCAAAGAGTTCACAAGAGGGAATCCGGCGAAGTCAAGGAAGAGTATAATCTGCTCTGAGCCTTGAAAGCTTTTGTCGGATAGTTTGAGCCGTAGGTCTTTTTTGATCGTTGATTCTGCTTGTAGCACGTAGTTGTTTGCGACGTGGGTAAAGAAAGCTCTGTCCCTCAACGAGACATGAAACAAGTCGATATTCCGCTCTTGATCGTGGATTAGCATGTAATTCTCAGTGTCGATGATTAGGTTGATAGGACACACCATCTCGATCGCCCTCACAATGGTTTTTGCAGTGTTCGTGATGCTGCTTGATGTGTTCTTGGCGAGCATTACGTTCATCTGACCAATTGGAGAGTCAACCATGAGGGGCATAAAACCGAGGTCAGGGATGTGCCTACCATCACGACGAGCACAAAACGCCTTACAAAACTCCCGATGGTTCTGTTTCCAATCCCGCGTCTGGCAAGTACGAGAGCAATAAACGACTTCTCTGCATGCGCTGCATGAGCTGAAGCGCATCGTGCCCTCGATGTTACCACACTGAGCTGGACATCAGCAGAAGCTCGTGTGAGAGAGAGAGAGAGATCGTCATACCTGGGCCCACGAACCTTTCAAAAGATGTTCACCCAACTTCAGAAAGTCACCTCGCTGGGCCGAAAAACTTGCAACGAGAAACTTGAAATCGTTCCATAGAGCACGGAGGTCTTTGACATCTTGCGATACTCCAGTGTCATTGGAAGGATGAAAGGGTAAGAAAGGTTGGACTGCCTTCGCAAAAGGCGGCAGAATTGATGGATGGAGGGCATATGGCAGCAAAAGTCTGCCAACTACATGTGCCGTCTTAATTTCCATTCCATCATGTTGTCCTGGTAATCGCTCGAATTGCAGGAGGAGGGGGATGAACTTGTGGCGCAAAACTGTACGCAACCATCTTCTATTGCCGTCCATCGCGAATGATATTACGTCGATCAACCCAAAAGCGACGTTCAAGTCTTGGGTTGTTACAGGATGGGGGAGAACTTTGACTGAGAGTAGAGAGGAAATGCCATCCAGTAAAGCGACGAGCAGACCCTCGGAGACGAGATCTTCGAGGAGAGTAGGCGTGCATAGCGCAAATAACGAGTAGACCGATATCATTGAACGGTAGCCTCTCAGCCTAAGCTTACTGTGGCTACCGTATGAGATGTACCGGACTCGTCGCATGAGCAGTGCGACCAATTTCGATTTCTCCAGTCCAAAACTGAAATCCAGGTCATCTTTGTCGGGACCATCGAGGAGTTTGTCGATGGCGTGGTCAAGCTCATAGTCCGTCCCTTGCTTTGGAAGGTCCAGTTGTCGTGTCCAAACCTCTATAACAAGTTTCAGGACACCCGGTGTATGGCAGATGTCCGAACGAAGACGTTCAAGAACGGCGTCTTCGTGGTCAGAGCCCTGGAAAATGATGCTAAATATGACCTCAAAATTTGCGACGCAAGACAGATCCCGATATCCTGAACCGAACGCCGTGTTCGTACCGCCAGGGAAGTAGTAGACGAGTTCCATCCACTCGAAAATTGTTGGCCAATGTGGTAAAATGTGTGATCTAGCTAGCTTGGGCACTGACACGCGTTTGGTTGTTTTTGAGCATGATGCTGTCAACAGGGCGATGCTCAGTAGATGCAGCGAACAGCCGACTTCCACCACAAGCTCGCCCAATGGTCGATCCAAAGTTGTGACAGGTGGTGTGTTTTTGAATGGACGAAAAGAGAGGGCAAGGATACGCGGATGAAAGCCCCAGATGGTGGTCGATGGTGAGGTGAAGACTTCCCTCATGGCGTTGATGTGTTCTAGGCCCACGAAGCTTTCTTGTATCGTGTCGGCAAGTCTCTAGGATAAGGTACAATGAATTCAGTGACTCAAAAGCGGCGGTTCAAAAAGAAAAGAACCTGGATATTATCTGGAAGGGCAGGCCAGTCTGCCCCTTCATCTATAGACATCATGATGGTGTGCTCAAGCGAAATCTTTGTTGACTCTTCGAGAAGCGTTGGAAATTCTAATTGGGAAGGGAAGTGCTATAAACATAGATAAGATAACCGAGTCGAGGTTCGGATAACTAGATCAATCCTAAGTCAAAACGCGATAATGGTCAGCGAGTTACCGCAAGGAAACCTTCGGCGGATCCGTGGGGAGCGTCATGGCACCGAAAATTCAGTCAAGGCCACGATCCTCCCACCCACCAAAACGCCCATCATCGTTGGAAACCGTGATCAGGCAATTTTCTTCGAAATAAGGAGAATCTGGCACCAAGAACGCCTTCTCGAAGGCGTTCCAGCTCCGCGGCACATTCCACGCATCATGGCCGGCGAGCTGGCCACAATATAACGTGAAACAACATCGGCTTCGTGGCGCCAGATGCTCTACTGTGACTGGACAGCTGAGCAACATGCGAGCCAAGTGTATTAGGCAGGCATTACATCTATTATGCGTAGGATCGCGCATCTGAGTCGAAACCTGGGATGTCGCTACACACGTGCGAAGTTGTCGAGAACACGCCCCTGGACTAGTGGTAGTCACAAGTTTGCGGTTATGAGAATTAAGCGACGGGTAGGTGGGCGCAGGGGTTTCATACCAGAAAACGCCCGCCTTGCTTCCGTCCAGCTGGCCCTAAGTCTAATGTCCACGGCAAAGGTCAAGATCATACTGGCGTATGTTGAAGGTATATACAGAAAAGCAAAGTTACAACACAACGGGCCGTACAGATATGCACTAGCTAGCTTGCAGCAGTCAGATCAACAATCCAAAATCTTTATGCAGAATGAACTGCACCTAGAAATCCAAGGCTCCTCATACAGGGGTCTAGCCAGCATCAGAGCATGTCCTCTGAAGCTCTGAACGCGCGGTAGAACAAACTGTTTGAGGTCCTGCACCAGGCAATATTCCGCGAAATTTCCGAGGGTGGTAGAGAGCGACTCTGGCCGTCTTCCGAAGTATATGGACAAATCAAAGAGTGCCCATTCGTCATGGTACATGTAGCCCGCGGCTGTCCAATCAAAGGTTCCAGAGCTTTCCTGGCAAGACGTGAGTGACTGGCCGTACGACATTATGTTTATGAAAGGAAGGCACCATTTTTGTTTGGAGTACGAGGGTCAACGACGTCAGGAATGGCAAAGAATTCGCCATCAGTCGAGTAATCTGAGGCGTCAGCTCGATTATTTCGAGCGATAATGCCCGCAGTCCATAGCTTGAGCTAAGGATACCAATGATTTTTAAGACATGATCTTCTGCGAGGAAACCTCCCAAGAGGCAAAGGCTTGACAGTGAGGTAGGTGTATGGCGAAGGAATTTCAGTGTCATCGCTGGCTCACATGTCGGTATCGTCAAGGAGTCCAGACTGGCCATCCATGCTGCATCATTGATGCTCAATGTGCACAGTGTGGCCAGGGAATGTAGCTTGTTACATCTATGGATGGTAGATTCGTCTCCTTCGCGTGGTTCGCGTGGGGATGAGGGGTTTGGTCGCAGCTCAACAGATGTAAGGCTGGATCGATGCAAATCGAGGATGCGATAAATGCTATCACCATCCTTCAGTTCGTCGCCGTCGAAAGAAATACGCAAAACCAAACATCTGAGATTGCCGATCCGTTCAATGTGACGGAGCAGTGCCGAGTGGTCACCCTTCGCAGATGAAGAAATTTTCAAGCGACGAAGGGAAGTACCATTGCCGTTTATGAATGGCGCCACGGAGTTCATAAAGATGGCTTCATTTATCGCTGATGTATCAACGATGTTGGCGTCCAAAGGGTCATATGCAAATTCAAGCCTCAGGTCTTGCAAAGCAACGAAAGCTGCAACAAAAAGGATATCCTTAAGCTGTGACACGCGAGCCGACAAAGTAAGCATGGATAGACAAGCACCAAACGCGTGCTTCGAAGTCGTCAACAGGTTTCGAGTGAGGCCATTGAGAGGGAGGTCCCGCCATTCGAAACTGAACTCTGTCATGCGTGTCATCTTGGCGAGAGCGTTCATCATTGCCTCGAGCATCTCTTTGGAGAGTGAAGGGAGCTGTGGGTCCGAGGATGTCTTCAACCGCATGAAGGTCCGAGAGGCGCGCTTTCTGAGCCCACGTAAAAGTGGTTTTTGCGTTTGACTGATCTCTCGCCGGATATTCTCCTTCGTCAACGCCTGTAAGAACCATGGTCTGATATGGAGCTGCCGAACACGCCTTGCAATTTCAGGGTCTCTACGAGTTAAGATCAGGTATAGAGAAGAAGGGGCAAATCAAAAGACACAAACTGTAAACGTGCCAAAGATCTTCTAAAGGTGTGATCGAGTCGTACCCACTCCACATTTCGATAGCTCTCATCTAGGACAAGGTTGAAGAGGGCCCTGTTCACCGTCATCAACCTCATGACCTTCGAACGAGGAACTTGAAGGTGTTGTATGATGACCACCCAGATGTCCTGAGGAAGGTCGTACATAGCGGGTCGTGGCCAGTCCCTTCCAATGCGGCGAATACGACCTTTGAGCAGGCTGCAGACTGCAGGCGTTGGCAACAGCTGTCAGGAAGAACCCGACAGTGACTAATGTTGACTTTAACCGTATACATTGATAACGACCCTGGGATGATCCTACATATTCAATTTGACATGGACAGGGACTTTATATATGCGGCCGCACGGGTCGTGTTATGTAACCTGAAAGCAAGGCCGGCCCGTTATCGCGATGCCAACTTCAAGTGCTTCAAGTAATGATGATATCATGGTGGTCAAGGTCCAAAAGGCGTGCGTGCAATCTTGTCTGCATCGGCAATCGCCACCGTGGTAACCCTTAAACCCAAATCTCACAATGCACAACGGCAGCTTTTACACTTTTACATATGTAGCCTGTGGGTATCTGGCTCATCTAGATAGTCAACCAAGTGGGATAATACAGATGTAGCAACAATTATCGTTCAAGTACTTCAACTGCCCAGAGCAACAAAACGCGAAACAGGAGCAAGAGGGATGGATAGGTAAGTGACATTTGTATACATTCGGGTTGGAGAGACGCCGCGACCGCAAGGTCGCGACGTCGTGAATGGCCGACAAGATGAGGGAAACAGGAGTGAAGATACAAATGCGACGTAGCATGAAAGAAAATGATACATATAAACACAGGGCCGAATCGGACGGGAGTATATTAGAGGGTGTTGTAGCTCCCTAGAAGATATATGAGCAAGGATCATAGAATTCAGCGTCAGTTCACTCACATATTCGTGCTTGCCAGTCTCCACTGCCCGTAGCAAGAATATTCCCTGCCGGGCTCAAGTCAATAGATATCACTAAAAAGTCCGGTCAACATCCAAGGCATCAATCGTCATCTCCAAAAAACACATACCAGAATTTTTATGGCCTTGAAGCATGCACTGCACGATCGCCGTCCTAGAGTCCCAAAACTGCACCCCCCGATCCTTCGAGCCTGATACCACCCACTGCCCATCATGCGACACCGCCACACTCAACACATAATCCTTGTGTCCCGTGAAATTCATTATGCACGGGCTGGTTTTATCTCCATCCTTCCTCGCCACCACTCCAGACGCCCCAGGCCCATTGACCGGTCCCGCCCCATTCGAGCCCTCCTTCCGGCTCTTCACGCCACCCGACACGAGCCCGCTCACGTCCCAGTACTTCAGCGTCTTGTCCAGGCTACCGCTGACGAGCCCCCTGCCGTCCGGTGTAAATGCCACGCTGTACACGCTGTCCTTGTGCCCGCGGAGGCGCTCGACGAGCTGCGCAGTCGCCACGTCCCAGATGCGCACAACGGTGTCGAGGGAGCCCGCGGCGACGAACTGGCCATTGGGGGAGATGGCGACGGAGGTCACGCCTGCGTCGTTGTTGAGTGAGTCTGGGTCATTAATGGTGAGCACCTTGGACGAGCCGCCCTCCATGTCCCATATCCTAGCGGTCTTGTCACCAGACCCGGAGACGATGAGGCGCCCATCAGCTGAGAAGTCGAGAGAGTAGATCTCCTGCTGGTGTCCATCGAACACATTACGGATGCGCTTCTTCTGGATGTCCCAGATCTACGGAAGAACGATGAAGCCGAGTCAAATCAGGCGCCAATCTCACTAAAATGAATGTAATGTAAACGCACCCTGATCTGTTTATCCTCGGCACCAGTTGCAAGGTATTTCCCGTCCGGGCTGAAACACACGCTACGGATGTACAAGTCGCCCGCTTTCCCGGCCGCTTCGTCCACGAGAACACTGATACCAACAAATATGATGAGTCACCATCCCACGAAGATGCAATGATATCTCACCAAGTCTTTGCGCCCGTTTTGGTATCATAGATCTGGGCGGTGCGATTACACCCCGTGGCCAGGAACTTGCCGTCGTTTGAGAAGCGCACACAACACACGACGCTATTTAAAAAAGCGTAATCAGCTAATAGGGCCGATCGAAGAGCAGAACAGAAAAAGAAGGTATGCTGTGTGTCGATGACATTAAATCCGAACAGAACGGCTGACATACCTCTCGTGCATGAGGGTGTGTACGAGGCTCACGTCAAGCACCCGCTTAACCCCGGGATTGAAGATGGCGAACCAGTCGCTGCCCTCTTTCTTGAATTCAGGCGCAACGTTATGCACATCTAGGTCGTCTGGGAAACTGTTGGAGCTCGGTTGAATCGGCACGAGTGTGCTAGAGTGAGACGGCGGCTCTGCCAGCGCAGGAGGGTTATTTGACGAACCCGAGCCTGCGGGTGGATACGATGATTGTGCTGGAGGAGGAGGGGGCAGGCCTGGGCCTCCCGGCGTGGCTGAGGAAGATGAGGGTGGTGGTGGCAACTTGGGTGTCATGCCAGGGCCAAGTGAGGGGCTGAAGTGGTCTGCGCTGCGTGAGCGCGTGAAATAACATTTATATTTATACGATGGAGTTCACCTGGACGATCACTTTTGATGCGGTCCTGCTTGAAGCGCTTGGGATCTCGATCACCAAGGCCACGCTTGAAATCAGGATCGACAGCTCGACTGTCTGCTCGTGGTCGTTCGCGTTCGCGGTCGCGATTTTCAGACTCCCGTTCCCTCTCGGCACGATCTCTATCTCGTTCCCGCTCTCGCAGCTCTCTCTCACGCTCCTTGTCGCGTTCACGGTCCCTGTCGCGGGGGTAGTACGGGTCGGCATTGTAGGATTGAGCGCCTGCTCCGATTTGGATTCCTGGCAGAGGTGGATTGGATGGTCCAGCAGCGGAGCCAGGTATCCCGATAGAGCCGGGACCAACGGGAGGATGAGGCTGGAGCCCCTGTCGCACGGTATGGAGTTCGTTGCGTAGTCGATGAACTTCATCATCGTATTGAGTCCGAACTTTGTTGTGTTGGCTCTCGAGGTCATAAAATGATTGATGTATTTTTGTGAGTTCTCCAACTTGAGCAGCAACTGATGATGGAGATCGGCGTAAGGAAGAAAGATTGATTGAGATGACAGGGTTACTATGAGTAGAGTGGCACACACCTTTTGCTTCCAGCTCATCTCTCTGGCCCCGTAAAAGTGCTACCTCGGCCACCACAGCATCGAATTCATGTCTAATTGCGTCAAAGGAGTCGTTAAGCCGTGCATGGCCTTGCTGTTGACTTGGACCCTGGTTTGGAGGCCCTGAGGGCTGGAGAGTCCTGTGCTGAGAGATTGGGCGATTCATTGAGCATCGATGTTGAAAAAAAGCTTGAATGGAGGCATGCAAACGCATGGCTGACCCACACGTGCCCGGAGATTGTAATATGACACGGAAACGTCAGAAACCCAGCGAAGGCTTCGGAACGGCGTAACGACGAGACGCTACTGCCGCAGCGGAAGCATGCCAAAAAAGCAGAAAAGGCATAATTGCAGATCAAGAAATTCAACTCACGTTGTAGATAGTACTAGACGACATTGACTCTACAAAACCTGTAGTTGCTGTAAAGGATATGAGGGGAAGATAAAGAAGGAAGTATACAGGGATCAGAGGGGGAAAACGGGAAAGTGGTTGTTGATGAGCAGCATCCTCCTTTTATAGGATAGTAATTCTACGCCGGATCCTTGACAAGCTGATCACTGTTTTCCCACAACTTGCCGCCGGTACTCTTTATAGTAACTCTCATCCACACAATCGGCCTCCAAGCGATTGCCTAAATTTTTGCCCTCTCCTCCTGTCCTGGCCTGCCACTGCCGCTGGCCTCATTAATTAGACCCTGTGACTGCTTTTGAAAACGATAGTATGGAAGGCCAGATGAGATCTTGTACTACTGCGGTCACGGTGGTGTCGACACCAACAATGCTGGATCCGACATATCATTTATATATCAGGAACTGCACAGCGACTACCTCGATACAATCGCAGATAAGTAACAGTCCCATCGTGTGCAGACCCTGTCGTGCTTGGTCATGATGCCACGGAAAAACAGATGGAAACGGACATGTACATATCGATGCTAATGACGACGCACGCGCGGGTGAACGTGGCGCCCTGGCCGCTTGACGCGTTCGTTCCTGGAACCAACTTCATTTCTCGCCTCCGTCCGGTATCCTCCACCTCGATCGGGGCATCATTTTTCTCCAAGGGCCGGGCCTATGCAGTTCGGAATGAGCCATGACTTTCGGAATTTTACCACATGGAGAAACGCACTGGCAGAGAACCGTTACTCCTGTGTATTAGGCTTTGGGGTGCTGCTCGTTGACTCCACATTCACGAAGCTTCCCCTTTGTCACGCCACCACCACCCACCGAAGCACGCGCGGAGAAACCTCATGTCTGGACACAACCCCACGCGTACATCCCTGACACGTCACCGTCTCCAATCTTGAATCTTCCAGATCTGTTTGCCCGTGTCTATCTGGAGCGTCTCAGGGTCGACTCTAGTTCTCTCTCGATTCGGACATACAGTCGAAGCTGTCATATTATAACCCCTGGGTCTCGGTGGAAGCCCAAAGCCATAGTAGGTTTTGGCAAATTATGGGTTACGACAGAGGCGTTATAGAGGCAAATGGCCAGTCGGTGGGGCCGAAAACTATGGGTTATGGCTGATTATGGGCTTAGACAGCTATGGGTTAAGACAGCTTTGACTGTATCTCTGTTCTCGGTGATGACACACATCGACCTTGCACACGATACTTAAGGCCGAAATCGGGCCTACACACTTATTTCCGACTGGTTGGCGCCACAATGCTGCCCACGCCGTTATCATCAACTCTCGGAAGCAAAACCACGCAGTCTAGCTGGCCCCATGATTCGAATCGATGGAGCGAGATGATATAGACGCGCCTCTGATGTGAAATCGGGGTGAAATGAACTTGGAAGCGGCCCGGGGGCTTGTATCATGACGATCGGCGATTGCGGATTTTAAGTTTAACGTTGTCTGTTATCACGAGCTGGCCGACACGCAGCACTTCATTGAACATGACATGCGACATTTTCATCTGACTCTAAATCACATAATGCCAAATCCAAACTGTTTTGACCACGCAGCGCGATACTAATAGGCAGTGCGATCCAACCCTCTCGTAACGAAGTCATCGAAATACGCATATCAATTAATCACGCACAACAGCTCCTATCATCTATGGTGTAACAGCTCACGAGAGGTGGTATGTGCTCCTCCTATCACGTCCTCTCGTGACGGAATCACTAACAGCAAACTTAGATTTAAATAAAGCCCGCATGCATGGATCCTCGCCTCGTTTCCACAGTGTACACACCTCACGTACGATAGGATCACAGCCCACCACCTCATCTGGGGTGGGGGGGCTGTACGGATCTACAACAGCATACCTTATACCATATACGCACTAGATTGTCGTACACATCTGATTCTCAGGACCCACGCGACCTCGAGCCCCCCACGCGGCCGACTCGCCTTACTGGATCCTGATCAGGCGCGCCCCCCTATCCGCCACGCCAAACAAGGAGCTTTGACAGGATCTGATGATGCGCTATATCTATTTCAAGTGTCAGCATCACGAAACAACCTGCGGCCTTCCGGTTCTCACTGTTCGTGAAATAATTTTTACTTGTGACAACCATCGGGCGCCGCGCCACCAGTCTATCATTATGATTTGAGACATGATTTTATAACTTATAATTGGTCCCCAGCGCGCTCTCCCTCCATTACGACTTCTTTCCGACTCAGGGCGCTCTCTCGGTCGGCCGGGGAGTCCGGCGCCCCGATATATAACTCCCCGCACGACGAAACGCAATGCATGGGGTCCAATAATCCTGATCTTGGCTCTGGCAGGTTACAGCATGCAGAGTCCGATGGGTTTGTGGCGTCAGGCGTTCCAAAATGTCCATAATTCGCAGGCACTCGCATCTCGGCCTTTTCTCCGCCACTACCTCAAAGCACAGAGGGAGACACCGAATGCCAAGCAACCGTTTATCAGGTGGTTGCGGTATTCGCAGATGACCACTGCTATGTACTTCAACTGCTTCTGCACCTGTACAATGGAGGGCGGAGTCCGCCGCGGAGCTGGAACGCTATGGGAAGGTCCAGCTTCGGCGTACCTCTGTATGATATTCGAAGGCAGGAGTACCCGGTTTTCAAATGATCAAGTGCGTTTGGCTTCCATTCAAGTCGGCAACCTGGTACGAAATCTGAGCCAGAGGACTACCATTATGCTTGACTCAATTCTGCGCCATGATGTCCCGCCGATGAGTTCTGGATGCGGTAACTCGTTGACCATAAACGTATGATCGATCTTACTATCTCGTCTTCCGCTATCTAATCTACATCATCTATAGTACTTCTCTTCCCAATCAGACTTTTCGAGTGTTTCTCGAAGAATCAACAAAGGGTTCAAACGAACTATGTCCACATCGAAGTGGTAGAATTGTTATCTCTCTCCCAGTTGATATTCAGGTACTTTTTGAGTCTACGGGTTTGAAGTACTAAATAACATTGTATCCTGTAGAGACTTGCCGACGCTCTACAAGGAGACCCCGTTGGTCACATTGATGGCTTAAAATCCCCCCCGTCTACCATGTTCTGGGGCTTCTATCCACGTATCCTTGCCCTCATTTGCCTTCCGTTTCAACCCACGCCACCCGCCACAAGCCGGGGCCTGCTCACCGTCGAGGCCGTAATGGGAATCGGCGGCTCAGCTCCGCATTTACTGAGCATCGCGTTGTTGAAAGCATCGTGGTCAGTAGATACCGAATGGATGTCAGTGGCTAAGCTTCGTTCATTACTTCCCCAGAACGGATAGAGTGTCGGCTCAGGAGATTGTGATGTACCTTGCGTCGCAGATTTCCAGGTGATTGTTGACAACATTTTCTGACTTGGCTCTGCCAGGGAAGCGGAGGATGGCGACGTCGTCTTGAATGCCGGGGTCCTGAAACTGGCCACAGAGGTCTGGATGCGACAACTAGAACTTCCAGATAAAGGGGCGGACTTCGAGCCCGACAAGCTCTTCCCCTTTCCTCCTGAAATTTGAACTATCAGGGGAAAGTAGCTACGATGGCATCGCCATCAGAACCTACCAAGTATTGGGGAATTTCTTGCTGCCATATGCCCTCCATCCGCCAATTCTGCCACTTTTGGCCAAGACTGTCAATCCTTCAATCTTACCCTCTCCTCCTTCCAAAGAACCTGGGCTATCTCCGGATGTGAAAGAACTTCGTGAGCGATGGAACGATTTCGTGATCCGAGTCGTTTCGAGTTTTTTTTAGGACAGCGGGTTGACTTCCAGAAGTCTGGTGGGTATCGTCTTAACGTTCGCGGGCCCAGGTATCATGATGACAACTTTGTTCTTCCCGCCACGAGCGCTGATGCCCATTTCAGTGTGGTAACATCGATGACGCGACGTGCTTCAGCTCATGCAGCGCATGCAGAGAAGTCATTTATTATTCTCGTACTTGCCAGACGTGGGATTGGAAACAAAACCACCGGTGGGAGTTTTGTGAGGCGTTTTGTGCTGGTCGTAATGGTAGGCACAACATCCCTGACCTCGGTCCCATGCCACTCATGTTTGACTCCCCAATTAGTTAGATGAACGTAGTACTCGCCAGCAACACATCAAGCAGTGTCACGAACACTGGGAAAACCATTGTGAGGGCGATCAAGATAGCGTGTCTTGCCAACCTAAGCAATTCTGATAACTACACGCCAATCCACGGTCATCAGGAGCGGATCCGGAACATCGACTCATTTCACGTCTCGTTGAGGGGACAGAGCCCGATGTCGCAAACAATTATATGCTACAAGCGCAACTGAACATCAGAGAAGACCTCCACGAGCTCAGAATGTAGGAAGACCTTGGCTCTCAGCAGCTCATAATTTTCGTCGACTTCACGGAATTCCCGTTTATGAAATATTTGGTACCAGCTGCAAAACCAGCTGAAGAATTCCTCCCTCATCTGGGCAAGCCGTCCGAATACCCGGATAAGTGAAGCCATCCAAATGGGTACATATCGACGAGGATCATCCATCTACCACAGACTACAAGTCGTCGGCCGCTAATCCAACCATGTATCGCAGTGGGATACGGGAGGCTCCGGCACACCATATGTAGTATACACCCCTTCAAAGAAGTCCGACGACCATTTTGGGTGGATCATAACTCGGTAGGCGTTCTGCAGCATTTGTACCTGCCCCAGCAGTATATTCGAACGCGCTAGCTTAGAGGTACTAAGAGCCTCTTGATTATACGTACTAAATCAAACTGTTATATGTATCTTATCTTGATCTTATCTTCGGATGGATCACAACTCGGTAGAGCATCGAATTCACAATTCATTCTGCATCTCCTTCAATGTCTTTAGCTTGAAAATAGCATGCACCAGCTCAGACGTAGCTTTTCAATACAACATGTTGCTATACAATGTTACCCGCGCCAGGCTCTTCACTTGAATGTCTTCGAATTCACACCACACCTTCGTCATCATTGCGTAGGGGGATCCGCGATTCAATGCTTTGGGACCATAGTATCCATTATCAGTCACTGGAAACTTCTTGCCAACTTCCGTGTCTCACGATGAATGCAAGCGCTCCCAGCTATATAAACTTCTTTAAGTCTATTGGTATACCTGCGGAACAATGACCTCAACCACCAACACCACACCCGTTCAAGGTGTAGCAGCTGCCCTAGCTTCAGCTGCCCCCGCTCGAACTGCACTGTCCCAGTTCAGCCTCATCAACTATGTCGGCCTCGTTACAGGAGGGCAACGCGGTATCGGCCTTGAAATTGCGCTCGCATTAGTCGAGGCCGGCGCGATCATCTACTGCCTTGATCTCCCCAGCCAGCCCGACGAAGGATGGCTCAAGGTGCAAGCGTATGCTGCAGAACTGCCGGCCTTGAAAGGGGACTATCGTGGGAGGCTCGAGTATGTCTCTGGGGATGTTACGGACCAGGCGGGAATCTGGAAGATTGCGGAGGAGATTGCGAAGAAAGAAGGCCGTCTGGACATTTGTGTTGCGAATGCTGGTATATTGCATGGTGCCGAATGCCTGGAATATCCGGCTGAAGATTTCAAGAAGGTTCGTTGTGTCATTTGAGGGACGGTATACTCGGACATTGACGGCCTGCAGCTCATCGATGTGAATGTGAACGGCGTCCTTTTTACAGCACAAGCAGCGGGAAGGCAGATGGAGCGCCTTAAAATCAAGGGATCTATCATTTTGATTGCAAGCATGAGCGGCAGCATCGCGAACCAGGTGGGTAGTGAGCAACTTTCGGGGCCGAGGAGATCCGCTCATCCGCACACTAATAGAACCAACACTGGGTGGCGTACAACACAAGCAAATCTGCCGTCCTGCAGATGGCGCGCTCCATGGCATGCGAGCTTGGAGTGAAGGGGATACGTGTAAATTCGGTCAGCCCGGGTTACATCTACACACAGTAAGCCCGGTGTGAGACTAGCTAAGTGCTTCGCGGCAGCTGACATGGCTTCAAAAGGATGACGCGGAACTTTCTTGACACCAAGCCACACCTGATGTCGGAGTGGTCGGCCCAAAATCCACTGGGCCGGCTCGGGCATCCCGATGAACTTCGTGGAGTCGCACTTTGGCTTGCGAGCGACGCCTCAACTTTCTGCACTGGTAGCGAGTGGGTGACGTTTCATTACGTCATGAGTGAATATTGGCTGAGCATCAATCTAGCATTATTGTCGATGGCGGCCACCGAGCTTGGTGATGCGATATCTTGCACGAACTTTGTCTGAATCCGAAGAAGCGTATATGACCAAGTGTATAAGGTGACAATGACGAGCTTGAATGCTACATGTGTACATTGTAAGCTGGAAAAAAACATTATTACGTTTACCCATCCACAAAATCCAAAAGATTATACCTTATACCGTTGCAAGTTCTGCCTCCAACGTCCTCAGCGCATTTATCGTCTCAACGTCCCTCCTGTTCCTGCCATTACCCCTCCTGAACGTCCTTCTCATCATCGCCTCAACCTTCAAAGCCGGCTCCAAGAGGCTAGCATCAATGAACCCATTCAAAAGCACGCGATATAACCTCGGGCTGGGCCGTAAAAAAGATGGTCGTCCAACGGGCAGCATCACCCTCATCTCCCCCGCCTCTATTTTCTCCAACATCGCCATTGCCTTCTCCACATGCCCGGTGCGTGCCAGCACCCCCGCTAGCGTCACCACCATCTTCAGGTTGGGCGGCTTGCCTGAGGCCTCCTGGTCCGCCTCCAAGATGCGAACCGCATCGTCAGGAGCAGCACACTCTCCGAAAGAATACATGAACGCAGCCAGCGTGTGATGCCCCTCGGCCTTATCCACGACTTGTCGATATGACTCGTACAATGCCCGTAAAGTCTCAACAGACTCAGGCAGCGTCGGCACTAAGTGTATTATTGAGTCAAGCACTAAACGGTGTTTAGGGAGTCCACATTTGAGGGATTTAGGGGCAGTCGAGTATTGGTGGTGTGATGCAATCCGCGACAGCGCGTCGGGGAAAAGATCTGGGAGCGGCAGATCGGTGTCGAAATATGAGAGGTAGAGCTTGAGGACCTCATTGTACTTCTGCTCGGTGTAATAGTATTTTAGTTCAGCGTTGAGCCACGGAAGAGCGCAATGTGGTCCGGCGGACAAGGCGCACTGGCGCAGCCGCGCCATGGTGTGGGGATTACCGCCAACCTTTCGGAGGCAGGAAAGGAACGCAGCTATGTCAGAGGTACTGATAGCCTGGCGATTTCGGATTCGGCCAATGAATGATCGAAGGTCAACGGCCACGCTGTGTCTCTCGCTTCGTGGCTTGAGTTGCGAAGGGTGTTCGGGAAGCAACGGAGTTTCCTCGAAGTGCCTCGATGCTACTTGAAGACGTGGAGCCTGTACTCGTTGGACGACCGTCGCTGCATCCGCCATGCGTCCTGCATCTCGCAGGGCTTTGATGAGGCCGGCGCGATTCGCGTCACTGAGATAGAGATCGGGATTGGCCTTCAAAATGGCCATCGCATGGGAAAGCCAACCGGCTTTGTAGCAGACATTGACTGAAAGTTGGCGGAAGCGGTTGACCGCGGTTGACATATGACGGTAACGGGGGGCTGTGTGGAATTGTGACGAGTATTGGGCAATGGCATGCTCCATGTCTCGAAACCAGGCGGTCGCGACGTCCTCAGATGCGAATCGAATCAGGAGAGGCAGCGTGTCCCGAAGCATCGGTTGGATGTAGCCTTTGGAGGCAGCGATTACTCCGAAGCGCAAGATGACGGGGAAGCGAGTGGACGGGGACGCAAATAGGAAACGACGCGTCACGGGAAAGGGATCCACATCCCTCTCCAGCAGAGGCGAATAATACCGTTTCGCCAACTGGCGTTGTGGGATAAGCGAGAACCACGCTTCGAAGGAGGACACGCGGTCATCGTCGACGTCAGTCCAAGGCAAACACAACATGGCAGCCTGCTCATAAATAGGGTGAGGCTCAATTTCTACCCCTTCTCGTATCAGGTGCAGGCGAATCTGGTCTGCAGCGGTGAAGTTTCCGGCTCGGGCAAGGTTCCTCAGAGCAAGTTCGGAGGGTAATGTATGGTCTGCATTGTGCACGGCATATAGGTCTGCAACGGTCGTAGTTCGAGAGAAGATATGCTTCACGGCTGAATCTGAAGCAAATCTAGCCTCTCGCCGTGGCAGACTAGTAATCGCGTGTCGACCAAGTTTTGTCCATGAAAGACGAGCTTGGTAGACACCACTCCATCTCATGTCATACCTGCCACGAAATTAAGACCGTTCAAGCAAAGGAATTGTGATAACTTACCAGCAGTCAGCCAGTCGTCAGCAGCCGCGCGCGTTTGGTTCAAGGTAGTACAAATGCAACCATATGCATTCCGGTAAATTTCGTCACAGTCACGACCGTGACAGTCGTTACCCTAACGTTACAGTACACGTAGCGTCGATGGTGAAAGTTTTTCTGAAAGCAATGTCCCTCCAACGAGACTCAGCCTGTCAAGAAACGAGTTGCATATATTAAACGCATTCGTTGCAACAATGTAAGCGGTAGCGTAATTCATTCATGCTGTCCCCATATGAAATTGCAACCATTACTACTAGAAGACCCGGATCAAAAACGAAGAGTCACTAGTAACTGCATCCCAAGATCGTTGAAGCTACATCCTGTGAGAGTCCAAGTCCTCAGCCTATCAGCGAGTTGAACTGTGACAGCGGCCAAGGTCGGAATCGAGTCGCAAGAGTCGTCCAATAACTTTCCCTGTGCAAAAGGAATCCCAGTCTCATTGTAGAAGTTCTTGATTTGCGCAAGAGAGTTCGTCTTGGGCGAATACCTTGGCCAGCTAAAATTAACTGTCCTTGTGCTGGGTTACGAGCAAAAGACACCCATGCATCTTGCACGAATTTAGAAAGCGCTCTTTTCGTATCGCGAAGATGACTGGACTTTCCGAGGCATGCACTTACGCACGAAGGACTAGATGGGTGGACAGGTCGCGGAAGACGGCTGAGAAAGTATTTCAATGTATAGCTGAGGGGCACAAGCAGTGAACAACCGACCTTGATATTCATATCGCCAGGTAGGCACTTTAGCGTTTACTCGACTGAGCGCTGTTGTACCTGCTGGACATGTTATACTGATCTACAGATCTGAAATAAAACCAAAATAAGTTTGACACACACACAAAGTACGGCGACGGGAGACATACCTCAGTCGTTAGGTCCGCAAGAAGTTCTGTGAGAGTGGGTACCGCAACTCCTGCCGCTAACAATTCTGCTCCGACAACAACAATGACTACTTCATTATTGGTCGCGCCCCCGAGAAGGGTCACATGTAAGAAGTCACCGGCTGCAGACTAAGCAGGTGTATCCGCGAATATGGCGATCCCTTTTGGGCGTCCACAATGAGCCCAGGTAGAACGGCTTTGAGCAATGTTTACCATCAGGAACAAGACCGAAATTGGTATTAGTGCTAATGACTGCGTTCTCCAGTTGTCTGGAAGGGACTTGTTTCATACATGGTAGCTGGCTGGCATCGGTTGCTTATCAATGCTAAACGTTAGAGATATCCAGACTTGAAGGGAGATATAAAGCATACCATTGCCACACCCCACTAGGTTTGCTACAGTGTTCCAGGAAGTGTTGCTGGCCAGTAAGCTTGCCGAGTTGGCACCTCCCAAACTGAGGGTCATTCGTCAATGAGAACATTCAGTCGAGTGGTAAGAACGATTGCCTGCTTTCTAGATTGTTCGATGACACCTTGGAGGACAACAATGAAGATGATTTGAATATGTGGAAAAAAGATACAATAAACGGGTAGACCTCACTTTTGACCCTAGTATCTTGTGGATGTGCAGACGTATATGCATCAATCGCAACAGTGTCGGCACTCTGCCCAAACAAGATGATGCGGTCTGGATCACCACCGAACGCAGTAATATTATCGTAGAACCATCGAACGGCAGCATTTAAGTCAAGGAGCCCAAAGTTCCGCGGCCCAGTCCTATGGTTCTTGGCACCGAGTATTTGAGGAGCGTTTGAAAAGCCAAAAATGTTGAGGCGACAGCTAAAAGTCACAACGACGATGTCATCGTTATCCCGCATGATGTTTTCTCCGTTGTATGTTGGATCATTGCTCTGTACGATGAAAGTGAGACGAGGTACAATGAAGATTGGAAATCCTTACAGTGCAATTGCAATCCTCTACCGTAGACCCATAACAAGACGGCACCGTGTTGTTTCCTCAGGCTATTAGGGGTCCATATATTGAGTGTCAAGCAATTCTCAGATTCTGGAACGAATATGGCAGAGTTGTTGAGCCCAGTCAATCGCAGAAACTCTACTGAGGATGGAGTCAGTGCATGTGGCCAAGAATCACTGAATTTGGTGGCATTGAAAGGTGCAGTGTGCCGTGAAGGCAAAACCCTGGCAAAACCAGTGCTTCCCAACGATAGACTGTGGCGTATTGAATGCCTAGAAATTGCCTGACACTTGAGCTTGAGAGAGTACCAATCACAGAGCCTTGAGCTATTGACAGAAGCAGACCATTTACGTGAGCATGTGCACTCGAGAAGGTTAACGTCAGAGTAACAAGGTTGGGGAGCATTTTGAGAAGAACGTTGATGGCCTTCATTTATGTCTGAAGTACGAAAGCTTGGAAAAGAGGTAGTTCCGTGTTTGACACCTGCGCAGCTCGTCGTTGCGGATTGGGCCATAAAGACTGTGAACTCGTCTGGATTCTGGTGTTTGGCCAATGGCAACTGCTCTTGTTCTTACACCATCGTCACCCACATCCCCCCTCTTCGTCTCCCATCTTAACCCCCTTCTCTACACGCCAGACCGGCCCAATAGAAACTCGAATGATGTGCATGGTGATAAATTCGAAACGGTTGGAACACAGTTGGGATCATGGCGAGTCGAGCTCAGGCTGGTCACGGAGTAGAAGTCGACGTCACGGTCGTGACAGCCGTTTGCTTAACTTTTCCTTTTGCGTTTGCGACCCTCTTGAAACTGTAGGAGCCTCTGAAGTCTCGGAGGCAATCTGGCTGGAGGTTGTATGTGAACGTTGAACCGTTGAAACCTCAAACCGGTGAGCAAGCATGGTTTACGACCAACCCAAATTTGATCAAACCTTCCAATTCGAAGCTAACAATTAGTCCTGGCCCCTGCACCTTATACGCACCCTAGAAATCCAGAAAACTAGGGTCGTCGTGGTCGGTCTTATCGCACATGCATTGAGTAACATTAAACAGTGCTAGTCAGCGGGTATTGAAACGCTTCTGACATTCATCCGAGGTATATCCGGTCCTCAAAACCCCCACATTATTAATTACCCCACTTCGTTTACCCTTGTCTTCCCAAACCCTTCTCAGAATGTCAAATAACTCGATTGAGCTCGATGTACGGCGCGAAACGCCACGAAAGCAAGTTCCAGAAGAGTACGTTCTGCCTGTAGTCGGGACGGACGGTAGAGATGCCTCTGCCACCACCACCGATCGACCTGCGAAGACCAGGAAGCAGAAAGTAGCAGCCAACATCCAGTTCGTTTCTTGCTGCGTTCCCTTGTTTCTCGCTGGGTGGAACGACGGAACTCTAGGACCTCTCCTCCCGAGGATCCAAACTGTCTATAATGTAATTGCACCTTTTTCGTTTCATTGTATCGAACTCACCGGCGATTGCAAGGTCAATTTTACTGTGGTATCGTTGCTCTTCGTCCTAGCATGCGTGGTGCGCTTCTTGTCTCCACTTTCTCGAACATAGAGACCTGATCCACGCCATTTAGGGCTTCTTCTCCGGTGCATTAATCAACGTACCACTATCAGACAAGCTAGGATTCGGAAAGGTGATACCACTACCGTCAGCGATCTTAAAATTTTCTCATAAGCCTACAGGTTATCGTGCTAGGTACTATTTTAACGAAGAGGTCGGCCTCTGATCCACGCTGACGCGCCCAAGGCTCATTATTCCAGATCGTCGCCTATACTCTCATGGCCCCTGCCCTCCCATTCCCCGCGCTCGTCGTAGCCTACGCGATCAACGGCGTTGGAGTCGCTCTTCAGGTAATGATTTCATCCTCGCAGCCCGTGCATCATCTCAAGTATAACAGGACGCGCAAGCCAATGGATATGTAGCGAGTCTTGACAGCAACGCAGAGGCCAAAATGGGCGTTTTGCACGCCGTATATGGTGCGTACGTCTATTTGGCGCGTCCCACGATGTCGCTGAACAGATTCGTCAGGTGCGGGTGCGCTTTGCGCCCCTCTTGTTGCAACGCAATTCGCGCAGCAGAAACGCTGGTCCTTCCACTTCCTTGCGTCTCTGGGCCTCGCAGTTACAAACACCGTAGTTCTCATCGCTATCTTTAAATTCAAGACGCAAGATGGTATGCTCTCTTTCTGTTGGACAATTGCAGAGACCTCAAGCGCTGACCTTCTGTCTTCAGAATGCCTGGCAGAAATCGGGCAAGTCATCCCCGAGCGGACAGAGAACGAGCAATCGGCCAACAACAAAGGCAAGTTCCGGCAGATCATGGGCCACAGGACCGTCCAGTTCCTTGCATTCTTCATTCTTTTTTACGTCGGCGTCGAAGTCACAATCGGTGGTACGTCCCCCCCCCCCATGTGGTGTTGCACGCTCTTAGGACGTTGGTTAGGCTGGATCGTCACCTACATCATCCAGGAAAGGCATGGTGGCCCGTCTTCTGGATACATTTCAGCAGGCTTCTTTGGCGGTGAGGAATCATGCTCGCAATCATCCCATACACATCCTGACGTCCAACAGGTCTCATGGTCGGCCGTGTCGCTCTTCTGTGGGTCAATGAGAAGGTAAACAATCTACTAATCAATTCGCTGTTCCTAAACAACCCTATACTACAAGATCGGCGAACGTCGCGTTATCTTCCTCTACATCCTACTAGCTATAGCGTTCGTCCTTCCTTCCTCTTCCCTCACATTCGGCTGATCACCGCTCTTGACAGGCTCGAGATCGTCATATGGTTCGTCCCCTCTCTCATCGGGAACGCCATAGCCGTCTCCATCGTCGGCGTAATCCTCGGGCCCATGTACCCCATCGCTATGAACCATGCCGGGCGCGTCCTCCCTAGGTGGATCCTCACCGGCTCCATAGGTTGGATAGCCGGATTCGGGCAGACAGGCAGCGCGATCTTGCCTTTTATGACTGGTGCCATCTCTAATAAGTACGGCATCAAGAGTCTGCAACCTCTGTACGTGACTCCTGCTTCTCTAGATCACACATTGCCTCTGAACTGCGTCTAGTCTGGTTGCGATGATGGGTCTCCTAATCGTCTTGTGGGCCATTGTACCTGGGCACCGCCGTCCGGATTGACCTTTACACATCTAATATCGGAAATGCTGCTTTAAATTTGCTGTCGAATACCTCACACTAGAGCTTTTCTTACTGATCTCGTCGACAGAATGTACTGACAAGGTATATTTACCATGCAACCAACGACCCATGTAATGAATATTAATGACCCACGACCCTTTCTTCACTCGGAAAGACGTGTTTAGCGACATTTCTAACACCAGAAATCCTCACCCCAAAATATTTCACCCCTTCGTGCATTCATGTCTTCCGCGTGATGCTTTCCGACGCATCGGACGACGGATCCCGCCAGCCAGGGTCATCTCAGAAGTAGAGCCTGGCTGTGGGCCCCACTCATTCAATTTTTGCCAAGGACTCATCTGACCTCCACATGAGATCATAAATTCGAGGCGCCGCCGCCGTGTGGAAGATGGCATAAAGCAGCTAAGGTTGTGCTGTATTCGATCTAACCAAATCAAACTGTGTGTTTTTCTATAGTGCCTTTATTCTTATCATCGCCTCGCTCAATTGCCTCGATTCAATTACTATCCATCCCCATGATCGTGCATACTGCCGTTCCCGATTTCCGAGGTTTTTCCGCCACATTATTAACTGGTTCCTCCACGTTAAGCACCCTGTTTCCATGCTGCTTTGATATGAAGCGACATATTCCCAATATGCGTGTACGTCCGATCTCTTCATAGAACTTTAGGCACGCAACGTCGATGGCTACGAAAATAGGTATTTTCTACTTCCAGAATCTATAGGGGAACATCTGACGGACTCCTCGGATGCTCCTAACCTACCTAATTCAGCCATGGAAGTTCGCAAGCCCCTTAGATGCTGTGCGCCATTATTTCTCGCTAGGTGAAACGACGAAACTTTTATATAGGCTTTCTGTCTATAATGTGATCATCGCGATCGTGGCGTTGATGACCTTCGTAATTGGTCGCGCCGCTCTTCTTTGGGTCGACGAGCGATGAGTGAATATCCCTTGATAGGCAGGAGACAACACTGACGTCTTCTTGACGTAAGATCGGTAACGACGCACCGTCTTCCTCCGCGCCACCTTAGCCATAGGGTTCGGTTCATTCACATTCGCATTCCTTCCGCCTTGATGTAGTTAAACATAAATCACCCTCTGATGTACTATCTCCGATATACAATTCATACACCCCTTTACTCGCCTAGTTTTGTTCGTCCTGGTTTCGTCCCAGTAGTCTGATCCTATCTCCAATAACTAAGCACTATGTAGCAAGAGTTCAAGTTTACCCATGTAATACATTACCAGAATTCTCTTTCTCGAGCCTCACAACATGTTCCGTTCGTGCTTTTCTAGCCAATGGTTATTGTGCGGGATGTCCCGCTCATCCGCTTCATGAATAGTCACTGGGCTCCACCCGTCCTGTCACTGACTGCCGCACTATAGCCCCCACACGCAATTGGGAAAGGCTCTAGTATTAGGGCTAGTGTCTGCCACCAGCAGACTCATGACACCATATGACAGGCCATTGCCACAACCCTGATTGTCCTTTCATATCCGCCGTCTAGAAAACGATGAACGACCTGATCGATGTAGAATCCGATTATGTTACAAACGTACAACAAGTTATCTATAGTATTAATGAAACGTCATCCACGAATAATCGACGGCTCCGGCGTATCTAAGTTCCTCTTCCCCTTCGTATCTTCCGCGTAGTTCTCGTAGAAGTTGATGTCATCCTTCCCCGTTATGTCGGGATCCACCGGCCCCCTCCTCCCAGGGCCATCCCAAAAATGGAATGCTTGACTATGTACACCATAGGAGGCAGGCACGACCTCCACCAGGTCTCCGCGGGCGACCTCAATCGCCGGTATCTCAGATGCAGGGAGCCCAATGAGATACGCTAGCATGCAGCGAATGACTGAGGCATGCCCGATGATCAGCAGGTCCTCTTGCTCCTTCTCAAGCTCGATCAATACAGGCTCCAAGCGCACTGTTCATGGGGCGCAAGATCAACGTTTTATCCGGTACCAAACGCCACGAAAACACGCACCACTAAGGTCATGGTAGCTCTCGGCGCGTGGCGCGCGGAACGAGTACGGGTCCTTCAAGAAACGTTCCCAGTCCTCCGGGTAGTATTTCTTAGCCTGCTCGGGCGAAAGGCCGTCCCAGATACCGGGGTTGATCTCCAGCATTTGTGGCTTCTCCACGACTTTCACATTTAGTGTTGGACTGGAGACCTTTGATACCGTCGTCTTGCCCACGCTTGAGATGGTAGAGCTCGGTTCTGGGGATGGGTTCGGCAGGTGGCCATCGCCGACATTCAGGGCCTGCGCAGTGGCGAGGAAGGGCCAAGCGGTGTGATGTGCGCGTCGGTGCGTCGAAGTCCAAATCTAACGGATATGAAGTCAAAAGTTTTGCAGGACAACGTGAACACGTACGACGAGCTTGCGCTCATTAGAGTCGACACCACGTTCTTTGAGGCTCTTGGCACGACGCTCAAGCACGAACTCTTTGAGACGCTCAGCGTATTCCCAGCCCGCCGGTGATAGGTCCGCGTCTGCCTTGTAGGAGTGCTCTATTAGAGATTGCCCCGACTGAGGTGCGTCAGCGAAACACGAGAGTCGAGACGAAGAAGGCACACCCTCGCAAAGTATATTGTGCGGAATCGATTATGAATGTTCATCAGGAAGAATACTATCCTCGACTATTGGCCATTCAACGTTCAGTGATTACTCCCGCGTGGACATCGCATGGACATACTTGAAGGTATCCTTGGATATTCTATGCAAATGTGAGTCATGTTCCAACGAAAACGCGTTCGGACGCACGTTGAGCATTATTTTCTCCCCAACCTAGACATAAGCTGTGAGTCATCGCAGGAAACAAGAAACAAGCAACTTACGTTGATTATTCGAATAGATGGCCAGATCTTTTCGTCGATGGTCTCATAGTACTTTTCATGGTCATGGATGCGTTTGTAATAATCCTCCACCGCCTTATCTGGATCCCAACCACGATACTGCCGCGTAGGGTTACAGTCTACGCCGCAACTATGAGGAACGTTTATACATACGTCAGGCGACGATATCTTGACACTCCTGATGTTGTTTTCTATGATTTCTTTATTATCACAAATCGTTTCTGCCAACAAATGAGTCTAAGGTCAACACGCCTGAAATATGTGCTTACCCAGCAGCACGACGTGAATTCCAGCCTTGTCAAACTTCTCCGCCAAGGCCTGCCGCGCAGCTTTGGTACCATTATTAGCATCGTAAATAACTACCTGTCCTCCACCTTCAAAAAAGTCCCAGATCAACTTTTCGCAGCCCGCCGAAACTGACTTCCTCAGCTTCTGGGTTTCAGGACTCTTCTCGCCTGACCGAACAGGCCCATCAGCAGCCATCTTCTGCCTCAATCATCGCATACACACCAAGTGTGAAGTAGTCTGGAGGCACTTTCTGAGTTGCTCCCAGGATCTTGCGTCTGTAATCGCCCAACGACACGACCTGTGTCTTGACTCCCATCCATCGCAGATATCGTTCCAGTGCTCTCGAGATGTGCGTCTTGCCCCGTGCCGGTAGTCCAACCGTCACAACTAAAATCTTTCCCGCGTGGAACAACAGGCCAGAGGCCGTTGTATAGAGCGGCGCGACCATGGTAGAAAGAAGATGGCCTCCTTGCTTACAGTTGGCGATTACTGTACACATGATGGACTCACGATCATCCATTAGATAAGATCTAAGATAAGATTCGTGAGTCGAACTTTGAACGTTCAGATGCGTGGCTGCATATTTTTATCCTTGAAGTCGGTATTTCTTTCTATTAGTATATGTCACGCAGAGGTACTTACAGTTCTCCCCACTAGGTCCTATGACACGAACGTTCTATACGGATTTTGTCTATTTCGAGTCGTCAACGTTGGCAGCCGTTGGGGTCCTCAAGCTATTGGCCTTGCAGGTAGTCTCTCCTAGACCAACCCATCAGTCGTACCTCCGTTCTGTACCTTGCAGGGCCGACGCCAAGCCAGTGAAAGCCTCCCTCGACCTGATCATCTTCGGAATTGCGGAATATCATGCAAGGGTCAATTTCAACGGAACTACAACCTCTCGAGCTCCTGATAACCTCATGGCGATATACCGAAAAGCCTCGGCCTAAGATGCGATGTCACCGATGCGCATAAAATCTCACCTCTGACCAAGTAAAGTCCCCATCGAATATGTTTTCCTCTTCCTCAACAACTGGCCAACTAGAGGCTTTTGCGCTCACATACATACAACCCGGATCTGCTCTGACTACTGATGATGATCCCTCGTTCGGTGCTCATGGACTGCTAGCCACCGCACTCAACGCGCCACCGGCGACACACTGGTCTAGAGATCGCACACGTCGTCTCTCACGGACGCCCACTACTCACACCTTAACTAGCTCCACAAAATCAAAAGCGGAGCCCTCGTCTAGTACAACAGCATCTCAATATGAGATGGCGCTCGTGCCTTTGGCTCTTCAGAAGAATACAGCGGAAAATCTACGCACTGAGCCAGTGCGCTTGGTATCCTCAGCTGAACAAGCGCACCAGCACAAGATTACTCTCGTCTATTTCATCACGCTTTGCTGTGTGAAATTCGCTGAGGGCTGGAATGACGGCTCCTATGGGCCTCTTCTGCCCGCTTTTCAGCACCATTACAACGTACGCTTCCCTTGCTAAAGCTTGTAAAACTCGGCTTACACCCCTGTAGCTCGGATACTTGGTTGTGTCGCTATATTTTGTGTCTAATTGTTTTGTGAGTAACTCCTGTTTACTGTCTGAGCATGTCTTTTTCTCATTATGCGTGCAGGGGTTTATGCTGGGCGCTATATTCAACATATACTTGGATGGGAAGATTGGCTTCGGAAAGGTGAGATACTTTCATTTCCAATGCTTTCCTCCATTGACCTCAAGACTATAGTGTATGGTCTTCGGTAAGGCCGTTCAGGTTACAAATATATAATCGACTTATCCGACCATAGGCACTGCATTCCAACTTTTAGCCTTCTTGATTCAAGTCCCAGGCCCAGCTTTTCCAGTCATGGTTATCGCCAATCTCATAACCGGCTTCGGTCTCTCGCTCCCGGTTTCGCCTTCGCTCTTACTGTCCGTAGCGCATGCTGACATATACGTTGTCTGAATTCATAGAATGCTCAAGCCAACGGTTTCGTGAGTGGCTTGTCGGAGAACATGGAGGCCAAACTTGGTGTCATGCACGCCATGTATGGTACGCCACTTCCTCCGCTGCCAAAAATATTACGCCCAATATACATGCATCCAGGTCTCGGTGCATTTATTTCCCCCTTTGTAGCGACCCATTTCTCCGCCCAACCTCGCTGGACCTTCCACTACCTCGTCTCCGCCAGCATCACGGGTCTCAATATAACCGCACAAATTCTTATCTTTCGTTTCAAGCGTATAGAAGGTGCGTATCTGCCACAGCCATCCAAACAATCACTGACCCACCTCGTAGTCTTGTTAAAGGAATGTGGCCAAGCTCCGCAGGAACAACACCACAACCAGGCCGTCAGTACCGCGCCGCGACCAAGCACCTTTCGCCAGGTCTTCGGCCTTCCAGCAGTCCATATCTTGACCTTATTTTCGGTGATCTATATTGGAGTTGAGGTCACCCTTGGAGGTGCGCAGGGACAATGGCTTTTGTGGCTTATACTGACCTCGCCGGCTGAAGGCTGGATCGTAACATTCGTCATTCGCGAACGCGGTGGAGGTCGCTCATCTGGGTACATTTCCTCAGGCTTCTTTGGAGGTAAGCCATGTTCTCGCTTTCACTCAGTCTTTCGCCAATATGCCATACCTTGCAGGCATCATGCTTGGTCGCATCGGCCTCCTGTGGCTCAACAAACTTGTGGGTCCACACGAACTTCGATGCAAGACGGAGATCCTAATACCTATTTCCAGGTCGGCGAATACAAAGTCGTAGTCATCTATACCGTAATCGCAGTTACGTGAGTACATTCCCTGACTTATAGTATTCCAGTCAAGTACATAACAAAACCATCTGCTATTAGGTTGGAACTCACCGTCTGGTTTGTGCCTTCTATCATCGAAAACGCAGTCGCCGTGAGCGCCCCAGTAGCTTCCCTCGGGCGCAAACGACTCACTATTATCCTAGATCTCTTTGATCGGTCTCGTCCTAGGGCCCATATTTCCCCTCGTGGTCTCGCACTCCAGCAAGGTGCTTCCGCGGTGGCTCATGACGGTCAGTATCGGGTGGATCACTGGCATGGGTATGGTCGGCTCTGCCGCGCTTCCCTTCCTCACAGGGCTCCTCTCCTCTCGCTTCGGGATCAAATCACTCCAACCGCTGTGAGTCGCTCTCTACTTTGTCCCCTCTGCGCCCTAACACAGCATAGGATGATTTCGATGATGGCCGTAATGTTGGTGGTGTGGTTCTTCGTGCCCCGAAGCGTCAGACGCGTGGACTGAAGCAGTGGACCTCGAACGGGTGTGTGGATTAGGGTGTGCTGCTCGGTTTCTACATTTTTTGGGTTTCGAAAGTGGCGTGGGCCTTTGTATTATACATGGATTAGGATTATTGTGGCTTGGTGTTTGTTTGGGTTTCGTAGATGAGTTGCGTGCACAATGGTTCGGGCTTTTTTCAACTGATCATAAGTTTACTTTGTTACTCCTAATATTTCGCGAAACAACCTGGCAACCTACCTGCCTTCAACCTGTTTAGAAACAGAAGCCAGTGTTGCACTTTGGGTCGGACGGCTTGGAAACATGCCTTCACGCAGCGCCTTCTCCTACTTCCAGGACAATCGATAGACAGGTACTGAACAGCAATTTTTTGTTATCGTCAAAACAGATGAGGCAGATATGATGAGGTGTGGTAGATGCGTATAAAATACAAGCAAATGCAAAGAGGGGGCCGTGTTCCAAGTGTACAAAGGCGGGTCAGAGGCCAGACATGTCCGCCGCCGCGCGATAGTCCTCCATCTCCTTATCCAATTGATCTATCGTAACGGCGGCAGCTTGTAGCTTCTTAATGCGTTTCGGGCCCTTCTTTTGACGTATGCGCCTCGGAGGAAGGGGTACTATGGCGGTAGAAGGAGGTCCTGTACGCGCTTGCGCCCGAGCTTTCTGAACGCGGGGCTGTCTGTAGGAGTTCTTTCAGAAATGCAAAAAAAAACCTTGAGGTGAAGACGAAACGAACGTTGGAGTAGGGGTGGTTGATTGTGGTTTGCCTACGCTGCTGATCCTATTCAAGAGTGACGCTGTTGGTGGCGGGCCCATTGGTGATCCATCTGGTGGGGTCCCCTCTGTAATTATCTCAATCTTCAATGGCCGTCCTGAGCAAAAAATCAGATTAGCGTTGCGGATACGTAAATGCCAGTATAGGAGACGCACTTCCATCCACGACTTTTCCATCGTACTTCGCCTTTGCTTGCGCCGCATCAGCTGGGCGCGCAAACGTGACGACAGCCATGCCCTTCGAGTTTCCTTGCGAGTTGTAAATCAAGAAGGATTCCCTCAGCGGCCCTATTGTTTTACGGAATAGCTCCTATACCGGATGAGCGTTTAGCGATGAGTAACCTCTCCTCCAGCTGGTTTCTCACCTCAACTTCCACCTCTTTCACATCCAAAGGCAACCTGCTAAGAAATATCTTACTGCCTGGATCTTGAACCTGTTTCCCCTTTCCCATCGAATTAGGGCCTTGCACAGGGATGTTTTTCCATGCCGGTGCTGCGTGACCTGCGTGGTTGCCTAGCAGTTGACGTTTGGGCCCATGAAAGGTGTTCAAGCGTGCGTATGAGTGTCCGTTCATCCTACCAGTGACAGTAGGAGAGAAAGAGATACAATATTGAACAAAGGATTAAACGCGCTCACGATGAGCACTGGTAAAAGTAAAGCCTTTGATAAACAAAACGTAAAACTGAGGCGGCTTTTCATCCGAATCCCGCTCTGACTCTCACTGCCCCCACCAAAATTCGTTTAAGCGCCTTAATTCAGAAACCTTTCAAATAATAGGGACATTCGACGATAAGCGTTTGAGATCTAAACAATAGAACGTAGAACGATCCAACCGATCACGATCGAGGAAACTTCACAAGCAGGCTCCCGGAGTTTGCTTCAGCATGGCTTTCCGTTGGCTTTCCGATATCTTTAATATCTGACGCGATACAGCGAGTCTGACAGAACGAACTAACTTGCATGAAGACTTCTTTGAAGGGTGCAAATCTATTAATTTGCTGGCTCACAAGGTCGGAGAAGGTCCGGCTTATCACACAACAATGTTATTAACGAGACCCCCTGACCTTCCATAGCAGCAGATCGTGCCAGATCGTACCCCATGGGATGTGTTTGATTACTTGCCCATGCAGGGCCGGCGGCATGCCAAATGCTCGCATTTTACACATGAGCGCCCCCGTTTCTCGGATCGCGATGCTCGATCTCCATGGGTTCGGCAACCTAAGGACCTGGCATCTATATCTTGACTCAAGGATGGGACTTACAATTATCATCCTCTTCTTCCTGCTTACTCTTACCTCCCATGTTTTCTTCACCGGCGGCACAAGGCCACCTAGAGGCCTTTGCACTCTCGTACCTCCAACCCGGATCAGCTCTATCCACTGACGACGATCCCTCTCCTGATGATCATGGATTGCTGGCCACCGCGCTCGACGTACCACCGGCGACGCACTGGTCAAGAGATCGCACACGGCGCCTCTCGCGGACTCCCACAACCCACTCTCTGACAGGCTCCTTGAAATCAAAAGCCGAGCCTGTACCTATTGTGGCTGCCGCTCAATTTGGCTCTGAGCTCACACCTACGGTATCTCAGGCTGGCGTAACAGACGGCTTACGTTCTAGGCAATCTACGGCACCATTATTATCATCGACGTCAGAACAAAAGCAACAACGGAGGATTGCTCTTCTTCACCTCATTACAATTTGCTGTGCGATCTTCGGAGAAGGTTGGAATGATGGGTCCAATGGCCCTCTTTTACCTGCTTTCCAACGCCAGTATAATGTACGTCTGCAATTCTTAAAAGCGTCCTATGTTTGACTCAGATTTCAATAGCTTGGGTATTTGATTGTCTCTCTCTACTTCGTGTCGAATTGTGTGGTGCGTAGACTCTATCGCCCAGCTTGTCTACGGCTTATGACACTTGTAGGGCTTCGTTATTGGGGGCGCACTGAACATGTATCTCGATGGCAAGATTGGCTTCGGCAAGGTCAGAGCATTCTTCGTTTTCGTCTCTCTTTCCCGTGCTAACGCTAGAACCTTAGTGTGTGGTGATCGGTACTGCAATATCACTTCGAACAAAGGCTTTTGTTCATGTCAAAACTCGCAGGCACTGTGTTCCAGCTGATAGCCTACGTAATACAAGCACCAGGACCGCCCTTTCCGGTCATGGTGTTTGCCAACTTTATCACCGGCTTCGGTCTTTCACTTCTGGTATTTCATCCGCCCTTGTTCCATGCTATGCATTCTAATACCTCTGCATAGAATGCTCAGGCCAACGGGTTTGTAAGTAGCTTGTCGGAGAACATGGAAACCAAACTTGGGATACTGCATGCTTCATACGGTACGCACCAAGTTCCCCGTCACGAATACTACGAATTAACCGTAATCAGGCCTTGGTGCATTTTGTTCCCCCTTCGCGGCAACTTACTTCTCGGGGAAAACGCGCTGGTCATTCCACTACCTTGTCTCCGCAGGCCTGACGATCGTAAATATCGTCGCGCTTATTCTTGTCTTTCGCTTCAGGCGTATCGGAGGTTTGTCCTCTCCTCTTCCGCACTTACTAAAAGAAAATCAGATATCATTCTTAGATTTACTAGATGATAGTGGTCAGGCTTCGCCAGTAGATCCTTCCAACATCAATCAGACTCCTCGCGAAAACACATACAGTCAGGTTTTCGGCCTTCGGGCGGTACATATTTTGACCGTCTTTGCTGTGATATATATCGGAGTCGAAGTTACGCTTGGAGGTAAGCCTGCCAACTCGCCAGGCAGCCTGTGGCCTAATTCTCTTTCTCCTTGCAGGATGGATTGTGACATTCATTATCCACGAGCGTGGGGGAGGCCATTCGTCAGGATATATTTCTTCCGGCTTTTTCGGAGGTAAGCCCTGGTCATATCGTGCGAAGACCCTGCTAGCAACTCAACTCGCGCAGGACTCACACTTGGCCGTGTTGGTCTTCTATGGTTCAATAAACTTGTAGGCCTCTTCTCCACAATGAAATCTAGATCTGGAGCCTTATATTAAATTCCAGGTGGGCGAACACAGAGTCATCGTCGTATACACTGCTATCGCAATCGTGTAAGTAGACGCCCCTTCTACTCTTCTCTCGCCCTGATCCTCTTCTGCACTTGCAGGTTGGAGATCACCATTTGGTTCGTGCCTTCTATCATCGGGAACGCCCTTGCCGTAAGCTCTCCGCATAATTATACATCTGTCCCCGAAAGGCTTATCGCGTCCTAGGTCTCGGCGATTGGCCTTGTGCTAGGGCCCATGTTCCCCGTTATGGTATCCCATGCGAGCAAGGTGCTTCCCCGGTGGCTTATGACTGTGTGCATCGGGTGGATCACCGGAATCGGTATGGTCGGTTCTGCGGCCCTCCCATTTCTTACTGGTCTTCTGTCCTCGCGTTTCGGTATTAGGTCGCTTCAACCACTGTGAGTTGCCTTCTCTCTGTCTAGTGACGAGTGTTAACGCAGCGCAGGATGATCTCTATGATGGCTACAATGCTCCTTGTCTGGTTCTTCGTGCCTAGGGGCGTCAGGCGTGTGGATTAATGGAAAGACTGCGGTACACCATGATGCTTCGTAGATTTCCCCCTCCCTCCTAGAGGTTCGTTTTATATTGTTGGTCTCTTCGGGTTTAAAAACAAGTGTGGATGTCTAGTTCTTTTATCAATTGTTACGATGCGGCGACTATATCTAGAGCCTAGTAGCCCAATGCACCCATTTCATACTCAGCGGAAAAAACACTTAGCCGAGATTCGCAAATCTTATCTAGATCTTCATCTTATCACATTCCTTCTATTTACCTCCGTCACTCGACTGCCTTTTTCCTGTTTGCACGTATTGGCTCCATTAGATTGCCCAAATGTAGTCGGATGTGATCGAAGTCTACAGCGCCCGCCACTCCGAGCGGATTTCTCGTTCCACACCGTCTCTTTCCCTCTGGATAGGACTTGTGCACCATCTCTGGACTACACCTACATAGGCTAAGCTCCCCTGACATCGTATTGCAACCAAAGCCACAGTGCCAGAAGTTACGTGCGTCGTTCTCAGATCTTTCCTCTGCAGACATGCAGTGCCAAACCTGCATCGATATAATGGCCACCGCCCAACATGGTCTTGGGAGTGCCAGAAACGAAGGCTTTGTGATGTGAACAGGTAACTGGGCACAAAGTTGGATGGTAGACTTTGAGATGGGATTCACTAGAAAAACAACGTCAGGGACTGATTTAAGAACGGAATGCGCACAACAGTTTGAATGTAGTAGGACTATGAAGTATGGCCCAAATGTTTTATTGCGTATGCGATCATAGCAAGGTTGAGTCAGCGTCGTGAGGCGATGGCCCCTAGTTATGACAGTGGCAATCGTGAGCACTTGCTGATTTGGGCGAGCTTTCAGGGATCATGATCACGTTGTCCTTGGAAGCCCGTGCGTTGATTGAGCTTGACCCACAAGTTGCCCATGTCCTTAATAACATGTCTGGCCCTCAACACTCCCGGCTGCCCCTTTATATCCTAGGAATCACAATCGCGTACAAAGCCTTTCAGTCCGTTTCAGACAATGCATATGTGCCAGGTGATAATCCTCTGGCACCGATCACGCCTACTTGGGGTGATTTCTTCACCAGGTGGGGCACCCGCCTGCATGTACTAGCAATAGGTGCGATCTTCACGCTTACATTATATGCCCACTTGTGACGACCTTGTCTACTAGCGATGCAAGCGGTTGAGCTTGCTGAATATAGAACTGGACTGGAACGAGCAGAGCACGCACTTTCCACAACACGCCAGCAGTTGACGTCTGCCAACGGAGTTTTGGAGAATTTAAGGGATCAACTTCATAAGCATGAAATTACGAATGCGGACCTGCAGCGCCAGAACTCCGCATGGGCCAAAAGTTGGCAGGACTCCGAGAGGAAGATTTCCGCGTTGAGAAACTCCAATGCAGACCTGATACACCGCAATCGCAAACTCCTGGACGAGCGTGAGCTTGCGATAACCAATGCAGTGAAGGAACAACAACAACCACCGCCTGTGTCGCCATCATATCATGATAGAGAATTCTCCATGGTCGTGCGTCTTGCTATACATTACTTACGGTATTCACTGATAGACACTGAGGCTCTATTCTGTTCTACAGGAACGGCGAGACCTTTATCAAATCCGGCGGCGTATCCTCGTTGACAAGACGATAAAAGTTTTGAAGAGGCGGTACAGCCAAAGCTGGCCACTGCGACCACGCGAGCCCTTCTCTAGCTGGTCAGAGCGTGTGAAATATTTGGGTTGGGAGCGTATAGCTGTGGTTGTGATAAGGGCTAAAAGGGAGGGCAACAGAGCTGCACATCATGCAACTCGCGCACAGTTGGAGGCGACCGTCAACTTCGCTTTGGGTAATTTTGAGGGGGAAATGTATCCCGAGGAAGGAGAAACACTTCGGACGATGTTTGGGATTGTATATGATGGCGGGGAAGTCAACCGCGAAGACCAACCGGAACCCTACACAGTGACTGACGATTTCCTGTGGTCCTAACTACCTTACAAATTAGCTGGTCCTACTTTGTAGTTATTCGCACATTCTAATAGTTGGGGCTCTTGGCCACAAGCTGCGAGTTTGATAAATGTTCCCGATTCTCTCGTCCGCTTCGTTCATGCACAATTCCTCAAGACCCTACTGCTGGCTCAATCGTCAATTGTGTTGGTACAATTCTTGAGCTCGACGGATCTTATCTTCATCTAATCTTAACTTTGTTTCTCATGTTACCTCCGGAATATCTCAAGCCTTCTCCTCCCAGCCAGCAAGTCGATGCGAGAGTTGTAGTAGTAAGTACAGCCACCACATTCCGTAGCAATTCAAACTTCATGACAGCGACTGCTTGCTACCAATTGGTGGGCGCTTCCTAGGATCAAGATCACGTTGCACTTGCGTTGGTTTAATTTGCCTCAGGCCACATGCCATACATGCCCCTGACTGCTTAGCGCTCAACCTTCCCCCCAGTTCTTCAGCATCCTAGAGCTCAAAATCATGCTACACATTGTACAAAGACGTGGTTCAAACGAATCATCGTCGCCAGAAATCGTCAATCCTCCATCGGCCTCCTCTGATAGGCGCAGCGGGACCTGGAGTAATTTTCTGACCAGGTGGAGCAGCCTTCTGCAGCCTTCGGATTCGCAGATAACCTCTCAGAATGGCCAAGCCACTCAGACGGGTGGTAGTGGTGGTGTACAGACGGAACTGCAAGTCAGAGGTAAGCATCGGTGAACTTATATGTATCGTATGCCTACTTACTGGTCGATTATCGCCACCAAAGAAAGCGGGCCTTCTACTCTGGTTATGCCTAGCGAAGCACAAGTGCAAAATAATTCAACTTTTCGACTGCATGCCGCTACGACGGAACTGGCCGAAACCAGGGATGAACTGCAACAAGTGAAGGATGCACTTTTGGCGGTGCGGAGGGAAAATGAGCGCCTACATCAAAGCCTAAATCAGCAAACTGGTGAGCTGGGCGCCGCCGAGGAAGAAATATGGTCATTGAAGGACCAGCTCCTTACGCTTGAGATTGCGACTGCCCATCTACAAAGCCATAATTCCGATTTGGTAGAAAGCTTGCAGGAGGCCGAAGACGACAAGGCCCTATTGAGTGTAACAAACACAGACATGATATCACGCATCATTAGCGAGCTTGAAGAAATCAAAAACGAATACCAAGACCTGAACGAAGCGAAAGAACGACAAGAACGACACCATTTGTTGTCATTGGAACATGCCACCGAAATGTCCAAGGCCGTGCGTATCTCTTTCTTATTGGACGCATGTATAACTTCGTTCTGATGCGTCTACATTTCTTTGTTAAAAGGAACGGCGAAGTCTTCACCAAATCCGGCGGCGTATTCTCGTAGACAAGACAATGAGGTCTTTGAAAAAACGATACGGCCGAGGGTGGCCGATGCGAGGACAGGAGTCCTTCTATGACTGGTCACAGCGTGTGATGTATCCCGGTTGGGAACGCATAGTCACGGTCGCAATGAAGGCCAAAAAGGAGGGCAACAAAGCTGCACATCAAGCAACACGCGCACAGATGCAGGCGACCGTCGACTTCGCCTGGGGAGATGTCGAGGAAGAAAGCTACCCTGAAGAAGGGGAAGCACTTCAGGAAATGTTCGGGTTCGTGTATGATGGGGTCGCGATTGAAGGGGACAACAACAGCGAAGACGAGCTCGAGTCCCACACGACTAGCGACTGGTGGTCCTAGCTTGTAACTAGCAGGACCTATAGTTCATGTACCTAAGAATTGCGCTTGGCTGGCACAAGTGCGGAGTTATACAATCTCTCGAGCCTCGACACGCTCGACAGACATTCCTTTTACAGCCTTCTACGTATCGCATGCGCAATCTCCCTTGAGCTTGTTCAATGGGCTTGAGTACTTGAATCCTGAAGCGACTAATACTGTGGCTGATTCAGAGAGTGAACTTCGAAAGCAACAACCGATCTGAATCGATTGGGTTGACCTTACTGGCTATAGATATACGATCCCGTGACAGAACGGGCCATCTTGGACTTGAACCACTCGGAGGGCCGGTGGTGTTGCGATGGAGCAAATTTCCGCAAGGCAGCTTCACCTACTATGGGCTTGCACAGGACGTCTCTGTATCTATCTATGTGATCTACGTTTAAACGGCTAGATCTATTCGGGATCTGCTGGGTCTACTGAAGAGCAACAGTATATCATTATCGTCGACTTCAAACTTGATTTCTACTGAAGTTAGTCAATGTCCACCGAACTCCAAACTGTTGCAGCCGCCGGTGGTGCATACGGAGCCGGCGTCCTCGTCGCAGGTCAGCTGTCTACAGCCCTCGACCCCTGGAAGCACAGGCTCATCCTAATTGGGGCGCGGCCTCACTTCACTCAGTTCATAGGATACATCCGCGCGTCCATCACCCCCGAAGGCACCTTCGAGGAACGGGTCCTCATTCCGCTCGACAAACCATGGTCAATAGGAACGGTGCAACGATCACATCAGAAGTTACATGCATTTCCTAGGAGGGCTAAGAAGGCAGCAACGTGATACTCGGACGGACGGAGATACCACACACTGGAATATTCAGATACTCGCACCTGAGAGTTACTGGGAGGGCCCTTTGGCACTACCAAAATCAAGGTCCATGAAATTAAGCGGTTTAGGGGTCGGCAAGCGAAGTTCGTGAAGGCTAAGGAGATCTTGCTGGTGGGCGGTGGCGCAGTCGCGATTGGTGCGTTGCCTTCATATTGGCCTTCATCCTGACAAATCATCATCGGCTCATCTATTCTCAGAGTTCGCGGGTGAGATCAAGGACTTCTCGTGAGTCGAACCATGCAGTCATCATCGTATCGAAGCCTGACGTCTATTTTGCGGTCAAAAAATGTTACCATCGTCCATAACGGCGATTTACTTCTCAACAAAACTTACACTGACAAGTTCCGGAAGTTGGGCGATAGCGTCCCTCAAGACGCCTTGACCAGCTCTAATATTAAGACGGTCAATGGGCAAACCCTTATCCCCGGTCTCGTCGTAAGTTGTCTCTTCATCGATGAACACGCCCAAATCTCACATGTAATCTGGATTCCCAGATCTCTTGTCGTGGCCCGCGACCAAACAACATGTTCCTTTCAGCTGAATTCTGCGCCGACTTGCTCACTGCCGCTGGCTATGCCAAAGTGCTAGATCTTCCTCCCAGCCCACTCAAGAGATATACTAGGGCGCTGGAGATAACCATGATCATTTTTGGCAAGGTTTGTGTGGTTCAAAGCGATATTACAGAAGTGCCTCATACTGACATGGTTTCTAGGACGGAGGTGCAGGATATCTGGATGCCCTGTGGGGCATTTGCGTCGGAGGCTGGTTATAAAATCGCGTGATTTGCTTGTTGCGAGGGTGCGTGCATTCATTGGGCTATAACATTGCTTGCTTGGTAGAAGACCTATATCCGTATTAGACTCTAAGGACCTCGAAGAAATACCACAGTAAGAAACCAAACAGGTTGCCGTACAATCGGATGTTTTCGATACACTGCCGAGGAAGTAAGGTACGTCTATACTCTTCGAAGTTCTACCAGTCCAAAGGCGCAGTCGCTTTACCATGTAGTAGCCGGTTATACAGCCGTCTTTTTTGCTACTTTCTCGCCAAGAGGTGCATCTACATTTGATGTCGGCACCTCCAATTTCAAGTTCGCGTCCCGATGAGGTGACCTCATGTCGCCTATGAAACCGATGTCGTAGATTCTCGAAACGTCTTCGCCGACAGTGTCGCTCTATATTTTACACGAAAAGTAAGCGCCAAGTCGTCTAAATAAATGTATGATGTGACTTACGATGAAGATAGAAAGGGACGTGACACTGGTAAGAGCTACCACATGTAACTGGTAGTCAATCACTCCTGGTTTACCCTCAAGCAAGCTTATTTTCAGTTCGGACTTCATCGTCTCTGCGTCAGCAAAGCCCACCATCGTAGGATCGTTGGCGAACATTCGTAGATGACGTGGCGCATACTCTCCTCGACCTGACTTTAATTCAAGACTTCGATTCAATTATAGATCGCGTAGTAACACAAACTCACCTAGTTTCAACAGCACAGACTCTATCCGCCCACTTTACGAAAAGATTACTTACCTGGAAGGCTATCTTGATCCAAGCCATTAGGACCGAATTTATTGAAATTCTCGCGATCGAGCCTCGACGCGTTTGACGTCGGCCACTTCGTCTACGCGTCGAAATATGCGGGGATGACGCCCTGATATTGGTTTGGGCTTGAGTACTTGAGTCCTGAGCAAAGTACTACGTACTGTAGGCTGTAGTAGGCTTCAGAAGCAAAACTGATTTGGATCTAGATACACGATCCCGTGACACCGGAGGTTTTGTCCTTGAACTTCAAGTTGAACCACGATGAGTAAGCTTCGCAAGGCAGCCCCACCGACGCATGGACGGCACACCTCTCGTACTATGGAGTTTGCACAAGATGTCTCTGTGGCCATCTATCAACCCACGCTTAAAACCAATCCAGTGCGATCGCCCGCAGTAGCACAGCATGCAAAGTTCCAGAACCCTCAGCCTATGACCCTTCGTGGTAAAGAAGCGGGATTGAGGATAGCCTATTCAAAGGAGGATGAATACTGGGCCAAACGTGCACAGGCTGCGGAAATGCAATTACAACTTGCGCTCTCTGCTTCAGGAGACGTACAGATACATCATGTGCGGCATGTCAGTCCATATTTTAGGTCGGCTTTGACTCATATGAGCCTTACTTGTCTAGGAGAATGCACATACCGCGCTTGGGAAGCAGGATCAGGAGAGGCTTGTGCGGTTAGAGTGGCTTGTGGTGCGTCCTTTATTCGCTTTGCTTGATTATGCCTTACACATTTAGGTTTTATAGGTGATCCTACTAGGGTTCATTGCTATGCTCATCACCCTTGTCGTTTATCTTTCTGCCTCCCACAACCCCCCTCGGAACACACCAGCGCACTTCACCATCCCCATCCTGTCACCCTTTACGTCGGTGGTACGCACATACGATATATATGAATCAAGTCCAATCACTTACTCGAAATATAAAGGTTGAACACGAGACCTCTATCATTGGTTCCAAGACCATCGCGTTATTTCTGCTTATCGTGGCAGCGTTGTCATATCTTGCGATCCGGATTCGTTTCTGGAGATGACCTTGGCTTATCGGCCACTCTCACACCGCTTGACATGTTTATGACCTTATTCTCACAGCACGGTATCGACTAGGTTGCGATGCTGAATCCATCGTTCGTCGCCAATCACTTCATCGAGATGAACAAGTATTCTATTGGTAGGGGCCTTATCCACACGACCAAAGCCCAATCACTTCGCTGCCGCTCGGACCATTGCAGTGAGTGGTAGCGTCGCCTGCCACCAGACGACCATACCCAGACCCACCACTCCATGCAATATCCCCCACGCGACCTCCGGCGTGAGCTTGTACCTAATTTAGGTATTTGGATCAGTATGGGATGGGCACCGAAGGAGAGGGGGTGACGTACGCCTCCGCCAGCGATCCTAAAGTGTGTGGGATGAAACGAGGAGACTGGAAGAGGATGGTAGAGGCCGATGTGTGATACACACAGAGCCCAATCGCCAGGGCGCGTTTTCCAGGGAGGTATTCTGTAGTAATCATTCATGTCAAGTGGGCCAGGGTGCAATAGACATTCCCAACGAACCAGGCAAGGAAAAGCAGAGCAGGGACATAAGGCAGGATGCCAGCACCAGTGCCGAGTAGAGCTAAGCGAGATGAGTATCTTGAAGCGAAAGGGCGGCACCCAGAAACGCACCTTTGTGATAACCAAAGTCGTGTTAGTAAGTTGAACAAAGGGAAGGTCTGCGGGAGACCAGACACCCTGAATGGCGATTGGAGCTTCCAACGCTATGTGTATGAGAAATATTGTAGCCCTGAAGGCAGAGAGTCGATCAGTATACCGAAACGAAAGCAATCATCCTCTGTTCTTACAACGGATGACGACCAGACATGGTGGGTATGGGAATGTCGAGGACAAGCTAAAGTTCAAGTTCAACTCCAAGTCCTTGACCTTCGGAATGACGGTAACTTAAGAAAGGGTTGCCAGGTCCTACCACGCGGGTGCCTGAAGAGCATGCGTTCAAATTTTTGATGGATGATGAGATCAGGATCACCCAAAAATATACCCATGCGAGCTTGGCCAGATCCATGTGAGATTCACTGGATTGTATACAGGCTGTCTGTGCGACCAAAGAGCAACAGTATGCTATGATCTTCGATTAGGGCGGCGATTGAGTCTGCAAAAAAACGTCATATATATGTTCAAATAAGCTAGTTAGCTAGTAGGTAGCGCCACACGTTGGAGGATCAGCACTTGCCACTGAAGTCGTGGCAGATCAACTTGTATTCACTAGCGACCGCCATTCCGTCAACAATCACCTTGCTTTCCACAACGTGCCGGCATAGACCGACATCATCCGCTCCCAATTCCCTCCAGTTGCCCTTCAGTTGTGACATGGAGAAATGATATCTTGATTCCTTGCAACAAAACAACTCTTTTGAGTAAACCGTACAATCTACATAATTTAATACGTCGGAGGGGAAGGTGAGGACGCCAAAGGATGCGAAAAGTAATGTTTGTTGACTGCCTTTGGTGCCAACAACTCACTATCAGCACCCTGGCCGCGAGTACGTAAGAGGGATATACTTTGGATATGCTGCAATGGGAGCTGGCAGAACAGAAATTACCATATAAGGAGCGAGATGACGCACTAGCTAAGGCAAGGTGAACCAGGAACAACCGTGTTGCCGAACAAGGTGATTGTACATCTGCACAGAGCCAATCACAGACATTTCTCCTTGTTCCATTTGTCAATTGCGCTGACTCCCAATTGCAAGCCTCGGCCAAAATATTCAGCTTATGCGTGAGATTGACAGAGTCGGCAAATTATGCATACGCGAAATGTTTATGCTGGTATAAAATCACCATGGTTTATTTTCCTTGTCCTTCTCTCAGAGTCAAATGTCCACGGAACTCCAAACTGTCGTAGTCGTCGGTGCAGGCAGCGGCGCCCTCGTCGCGCGCCAACTGTCCACAGTCCTCGATCCCGCGAAGCACAAACTCATCCTCGTTGCCCGCCGTCCCCACTTCACTCACCTCCCAGGCTGCCTTCGCGCGTCCGTCACCCCCGAAGGCGCCTTCGAGGAACAAGTCCTCATACCTCTCGACAAACTCATGGTCAACGGGAATGGCACAATAATCACGTCAGAAGTCACGTCTATTTCAGAGGAGGGCGAAGACGGCGGCAACGTGACACTGGCGACCGGCGATACCATACACTGGGATATCCTGGTCCTTGCATCTGGGAGCCACTGGGAGGGCCCGTTAATGATACCTGACTCGAAATCCGATACAATTGAGTGGTTTAAGGGCTGGCAGGCGAAATTTGCGAAAGCTAAGGATGTCTTGTTGGTGGGCGGTGGCGCAATCGCCATTGGTGCGTTAGCTTCATACTGACATATCATTTTCTACTCATTTCTCGACAGAGCTTGCGGGCGAGATCAAGGACTTGGACTCTGTGAGCCGAACTGCGCTATTGTCATTGTATCGAAGCCCTGATGATTGTTTTGAAGTCAAAAAATGTCACCATCGTCCATAACGGTGACCTGCTCCTCAACAAAGCTTACCCTGACAAGTTCCGGAAAGACCTCCAGCAGCGTCTACGAGCACGAGGTGTCAACGTAATTTTAAGCGATAGCGTTCCAGAAGATGCCTTAACCAGCACTCAAATTACAACGGTCAACGGGGAAACCCTTACCCCCGACCTCGTCGTGAGTCGTTTCCTCGCCGCTGGTCATGCCCGGACCTCACGTTCGATTCTAGATCCCTTGCCGCGGCCCCCGCCCAAACACGTCTCTTCTTTCCGCTGCATTCGGTCCCAAGTCCCTCACCGACGCAGGGCATGCCAAAGTACTAGGCACATTCCAACTCGCAGCCCACCCGCGCGTATTCGCCTGCGGCGACATCGTTGACCTCGCCGAACAGCGCCAAATCTCAAAATACGTGGGACATGCCGCCGTCATTGCCAAGAATGTGCTTGCACTGTTCAACGGACAGCCGGCGCAGGAGATATACAAGGGTGCGAAGGAGATGATTTTGATCACCATTGGAAAGGTTTGCCTGAAGTGATGTGTTCCTGAGCGTCTTTTGCTAACGGGGTTAATAGGAGGGTGGGGCTGGATATATGGACATGCTGTGGGGTATTTCCCTTGGAGGATGGGTAACGGCGATGTTGAAATCGCGCGAGCTGCTTGTTGCGAGGGTCGGAGGAATAATTGGGCAATGATATATCGACTTGGGGGATCCTCGTCGTATTCTACATATACCATTCTTTAACACTTATTCTGCTTGGCCGAGGATTTTATTTAAGGGCCTGGTCCTGAAGCTCGAAGAATCCAGGTCACATAGCAGGACGCCGAACTTATTGTATAATCAGATGTTCTATCCGCACCGAGAGAGTAAGGTATCTATACGCGTGAGGTTCTATCAGTCCGAAGCCACTCGATTTCACCGTGCAGTAGTCTGTTGTCCAGCTGTCTTCTCTGCAACCTTATCGACAAGAGGCGCATCTGCCGCATTCGATGTCGGTACTTCTAATTTCGAGTTCGCGTCCCGATGAGGTGACCTCATGTCGCCCTTGAAGCCGATGTAGTATATCCTTGAGACGTCCTCGCCGACAGAGTCGCTCTACTTCACGTGTTAGGTCCTCGATATATATATATATCATAACTTACGAAGAAGAGCGATAGGGACGTGACACTGGTGAAAGCTGCCACGCGCAATGGATATTCAATCACTCCTGGTTCACCTTCGAGCAAGCTGATATTGAGCTGAGGCTTCATCATCTCCGCGTCAGCAAAGTCCACGATCGTCGGGTGGTTGGCGAATATTCGTAGATGACGCGGCGCGTACTCTCCCCGGCCTCACATTCAATACTTTAATTCAGTCATACATCGCGTAGCGCAACACAAGCTCACCGAGTTTCAACAGCACAGACTTTATTCGAACACTTTGCGTGAAAGGTACATGGAAGACTATCTTGATTTGAGCCGTTAGAACCGTACACGCAATTAATTGCCTGGTGGATCGACCAACCTGATCATCCACTCCTGAATCTGCGAACGCGCTTGTATCGTCTCTTTCATCCCATGGCTTAATAACAGCCCGTGCATCTTCTGGAACCGCCAAATTAAGACCATGCACTCTTGCACAAAGATGAGATGCCGTGCCCAGAATTGGCTTCGGGGTTACGTGTAGGGAAATGCTTACTTGTCTTTGTCGATCACCCCATAGAGATTTGCTATATCTGTCCCAGCGATGCTTGACGCGACAGAGGTATCCTGCGATGCCATGAAAAGAATCTGAAGAGGGTTGTCGTGGCAGAGACCAGGTGGGGGACCAGAGTGCAACCTTTAGATTACTTCAAGAGATTAGAAATTGAACGAGAGTTAGCAATAACCGCATCAGTAATTTATTTGAGATAGCAAACTACTAAGTCATATAATATTTAATAAATATTCTTAGCTGATCATGTGATGCGTACCATATTTTTTGGAACCGACAGCTCGCCAAACTTGCGTTTCGACCATGTATCGGCTTCCTCGACAAATTGTCCAGTTGAGGACTGTGACGCGCGTGGCGCGGGTCCAGCGGCCTACAGCTCCTCCTAGAACCTCTTTCTTCTTTTCTAGACGCCACTATGTTAGCCAGAACCGCCCAAGAACACCTGCACAAAAGTTCGACCGAATTCTGGAGACTCTACGGCCGGACATGAGAACAAACGAGTTAGCAAAGAAGTTGGCTGCTTTATTGGTTCTGTCTGAGCCGAGTAAAGAGCTCACAGTACGGATGTTCGAGGCAGTTCAGCCTCTTGTGGATGCGAGGGACCCCGATGACCAGTCGATGTTGTCCGAAAAGGTGGACCTTTACCTGGCTGACCGACCAAAAGATGATTATGATTCGTATGTGGATAGCCTGGATACATGTGCGTATATATTTTTCTGGGTCACACTCGCCACTGACTTCTAAACAGTATCTAGACGCGAGAACCGCTATGCAGGTACGTCTCAATTAGTTTTGCATGACCGTCAGCTATTTAATCTTGAATAGAACTTCCTAGTGATCCGTCTATTGAGCACCCTCTCGATACACTCATGGCCCACCTTTCCGCTGAGGATATGAAGAACAAGCTCAAAGAGCTGAACCCTCTACACCAGCAGGAGATCTTCCGCCTCTGGCATACTCTTACAGAAAATCAAGACAACATGGAAGGGTTCGTCGAAATGGCAGAGTTGCTAGAAGATCATGATATGCCAATAACTTACAAACGACGCGTTACGGAAGACGAAACTCCACTACCAGAGTGGGTTGGCGAGGCACGAGAGCTGATTCGCGAAAACGACGAGTTGAATGCAAAGATCGGTTTGGGCCCGGAGACAGACATGGGCCTGGGGGGAGCGTTTCAGGGGAGTAGAGAAGACGCCCTGTTCGACCAACCACAGGAGACGGATGAGGAGCAGCCAACGGACGAAGCAGTTCCAGAAGAAGAAACAGAAACAAAAACTTCCACATTCCAATACCCCAATCTCATGGTCTCCGACCCCTTGCTCGACTCTCGCGACGTTCTCGAACTCCCACCCGACGGCAAGGAGCAGATATTCCACAATCGTGTCATCATCCGGAATCACACGTCAATTTTCCACGAGGCTATGGCCGAGCAAGGATTCGACTTCAATGACGATACATATGTCCCGACTACCACAGATGAGACTGAAGAGTCCGCTAATTCAAGCGAGAACCTTCCGTTATCACCCACAGAGCTCTCAGAGTTCTATCGCTTCCCCCTCATACATCGTCGCATAACACAACAGACCGGCAAGGGCAAAATCCACAGGGTTTACGTTCTCATGGTCGTCGGTGATGGCAACGGCATGGTTGGGCTCGGCCAGGGCAAGGACGAGGATTCACCACGGGCGGAGGCTAAAGCATACGCCCAAGCCGTACGTAACATGGACTGGGTGGAACGGTTCGAGAACCGTACCATCTGGACGGATATGGAGACCAAGCTCGGTTCCACGCAGATCCTCCTCCGCCCACGTCCTGTTGGTTTTGGTCTCCGATGTAACCCGAAACTTCACCAGGTGCTGAAGGCCGCAGGAATCAAGGATATCAGCGCCAAGGTGTGGGGCAGCCGTAACCCGATTAACGTCATCAAGGCTGCCTTCAGGGTGCTTCAGGCGGGGCATGCACCTTTGGCTATGGGTGATGGCTTCGGCGGACCTGGACGTAAGCTGAACAAAGGCAGTGGGTTGAGGAGCAAGAACGAGTTGGAGCGCGAGCGGGGCAGGCCACTCATCAGCTTGCGGAAGTAGATCTTTATGTTCTCATATTGCGCTCCGCTCTATTAATTGCTTCGCTCGCTGCCTACTTACCTTTAATGCAATCCTATTCAGATATCTCCTGGCTCAGAAGCCCTGACCATGTACATGGCACCCCAAGTGTTGTTAATTCCCCACTGGTCGGAGACGTGAGCCTATGTTTCAGAGCCGGAAACAGCGTGTCAGGAACCTCGATGAACGTTGTCGAAATTCACGTATACAATGCAATGTATTGGTTTTGTACGTGTGATGTTCACTAGAGAACATGTATGATATAAAAATACACCTATACTCGCTGCCAAATGAAAAAATATTGCCCAGGTAAATGGATGGGAGGTAGCGCGTACATGTACAAGTGCCGTAGCACTGAAGATTGAAAAAGGATGCGGTCAATAAAATAAGATCGTGAATTGTGAGGATATGCGTGGGTTTCATGAGATGTGTGTTTCGATGCCGATGCTGTATGATGAATGCAAATGAATGTGCAGATGCTATGAGATGATGGGTTAAATAGGAATGAGTGGGATGTATCAGATAGATCGAATGATATGACATGGGCGAGAAGGGTGAGGGCGGAATCGCAGGGATGGCATAGGAGGAGACGTGTAGTTGCTACACGGGTTCGTTGTGCATCGGCCTAGGCGAACAATTTGCCTGACATAAACCAGTGGCGCGGGGGCCGAACACATTGCGCAGCTCGCTGATTCTGCGAGCGAGCTGGGATCGGGATCGGCGCGGAGCGGTGGTGTTGTGTGGGCGCCGGAGCATCAACCCGGATGCGGACTTGTACAGGTGGCGCAGCAGACGTTTCATTGCTCGAAGAGGCCGAAGATGATTCGCCGGGAGGATGCCGCTCACTGGGCAGCGGCGCAGCCGAAGTAGTCGATGGAGCTGGTGAGGAAGGACGAGAGAAGAACTTGATAGAATTGAAGATACCAGAAGCTTTGGGTCGTGCGGTGCCGTCATGGGAAGTTTTGGGTCCGAAGATCGAATGCATTGAAGGCCTTGAGGAAGGGGCAACGTCGGTCATTACGGCAAAAAGGGAGAGGGATGGCTGACTTGGCTGGGAATGTGAGAAGCACTGTACCTGTGAGCGATACTCCTGCCAGTCGACCTCGGGCGAGGGGGTCTCGGACCTTGTAAAGGCCATCTCGCCGCTGTCGATGGAGCTGCTGGAGTATACAGATGGAGAAGACATCTCCGTTGCCGAGGACGCCCAGACAGAGGGGGACGTCATCTCCTTGTCATTGAAGGAGGTGTCCATTGACATGGGCAAATCTCTTTCGGAAACAGCGCTTTCAAAGAAGAAGGTCGAGGAATAAGGGTCGTACTCCACTGCGGTCTGCATCATAGATGTTCCGTTCGAGTGGGATGCAGCCATGCTCGCTGTGGGATCGTAGTATCGTGCCTGCTGCGCGAAGTTAGTCTCGATCATGAGCCCTTTCCGGGGCTGTACGGCAGCCTTGTCTTCGAACCGAGTGTCGAAGCTGTTGGGTGTCACAGGTAACGAGGGCGTCCCTGAAGACGTGGGTGAAATAGGTGTGGAGGAACGCTCGAGCCAGGCGTGGGATATCGATGTGGAAGGGGACTCCAGGGCCTTCGTCGCCCCGCTAGGCGAGTACGCTGCCCATGGATGGCCGTAGGTCGATTTGGCAAGACTACTAGTAGAATCGTGCCTGGCAAAGACGATGTCAGAATCGGAGTCCTGGCTCCAGTGTGAGATGAAGTCGACAGCCTCTGATTTGGACGGAGGCAAGAGGTCGCGAGGCTCGTCCTCCTCCGACTCGCTGTCGATGTCCATACCTGCCTCCCAGGGGCAACGGGCCATGCTGCCCTCGAAGATGGCGTTATCAGAATAGAATGTCTGAACATCCTCGATGGCGTGGCGAAGCTCGCGCAATGTCATCCTCTCCCTCCAGTCAACTTCCAGCATCTGCGTGAGAATGTCGTTGATTTCGGAGGAGATGGGGAGAACGGTGGGAAGGAAACCGAGAGGGTCGCGAAGGTAGGCGCAAAATGTTTGGTCATCTGGAGTCGCGGACTTCCAGGGATTCCTGCCTGTTGCAAGATTGAGAAGAATGATTCCGAGAGACCAGATATCGTTAAACATGGGGGAGTAGTTGCCTGTGGGCGCAAATTCTCCACCCTGGCATTCTGACGAATGAGATATTAGCTTTGTAGGAGAAAGGATCCAGGAATGGTTGCTCACCTGGGCTCATGTGGTATACACTTCCAGTGCGGAACTCCTCGCTCAGCTTCTCAGTCGTGGCGAGTCCGAAATCGGTGATGGCGACGCGGAGGCCATCGTCGAAGCAGAGAACGTTCTCTGGCTTTAAGTCGCGATGATAAATACCGAGGCTGTGGCAATATTCGACTGCATCGAGCAGCTGAAGGAACACATGTTTGATCAGGGCGTCATCTCCGAGATAGCGACAGCTATGCAGGATCTGCGTGAACAAATCATGGTCCGGGGCATAATCCATAATGATATAGGTTCTATTGAAGTCCTCGACGACACGGTGGAGTGTGACGACCCCAGGATGAGAGGAAGCGATTTGGTGAAGTGCGATCTCGCGGATATGTATTTGCCGTTGCCGATTGGTCTGATGGGCCTGGGCCACGAGGCATTTAACAGCGTAGGACTTGGGGTGGGGCGAGCGAGTATCCACGGCACGATAGACGACGCCGTATCCGCCAACACCAAGTACTTCCACGAGCTCGAGGGAGTCGCCGTCGATGAGAGTCCCAACTGGTGGGTGGAGATCGGAGGATACAGCAGCGGAGGTCTTGTGTGACATGGCTGTGGAGGGGAGAGGTGTCTAGAGGACCGAGGAGTAGCAAGCACCAGTGCCAACGAGTACTTCGGGATAGAGAAAGGAATGGGAGGGAAACTGGGCATTATAAGTCGACAACATGTTGTTTCCCCCATTTGCAGACAGGCGTGACAACCAGCCCTTTTGCGCGTGTATAACATGAGGTATCAAAACAAAATTCACTCACAAGGCGCCGGACACGCTCTGATGCGTCAACGAGCTGTCAAATTGGCAGGAGTGAGGGGCTCCGGGACTGTGCGAGATGCTGTCCTCGACGTTTTGAAGTCGGTATGTATGTACGGAGTCGGATCCTGTGCCGACAATATGCTGTCATAGGTGCCCAGTCCCAAGACATTTGCCTATTGTGTACCTCTGAGGACGAGCATCCCCACCATTAATAGATAAGGTGGTGGTGCGATCTTCGACGTTTGTCACCACTGTATTCAATGACGACCTCACAAGCTCCATCGCGCTGAAAATTTCACTAAAAATTTCTACTCCAAAGACATCGTTCAAGATCTAGAAAGTGAAGAAGAAAACATGTAAGGGGCGAGAGCGAGGGTGACAAGCTCCTGGCAGCCACCTTATGCATTGCTTTCCAGAAGACAAGAAATAATTTCGATCGACAGGGGCCCGTAGAATACTTGTCTCCAAATTTCTGGATGCCTGTTTCCTTCCGAGCGATGGGGATAATTAGCTTCCACCATGTGTGAGGAGGGTGGGGACCACGGATAGCTGCCCGGAGGCGTGCCCAATGTTGAAGATATGTCCTTGGGAGTATGTAAAACGATCGAAAATTGTACACGGGTGCACGGCTCCTAGGCCGCTGTGAATCATGTATAATATCTTTTACACAGCAACTGTGCTCAAGCTTCGATGGTCAACTGCTATGTACCTGAGTGAGGTCATCCGTCAGCAACGAGAGTTATAGAGGTAACATCACATACCATAAGACAGCTGGATCGTCACAATTTGAGTTGTGTATCGATTGTGGCGAATGAGAAAAGCATGGTTGCGGCCTTCATGATACCAGATACGGTACCACATAATACATTTACTAGGCTGCCCTCCATCAAACCCCTACTTCCTGTCACAAAAGGCACCGGTGCACGGGTCCGACATGCTTATATATCGCAGAAGGTTTTCACGAGAACAACATATGCAGACAAATCAAGAATGGGATAGAGAAGGCTAAACTGCGCACCAGGGACTACCTGGAGTCCTGGACCCAGATGAAGCGGAATCAGACGTCGGAGTTCGGCGACACGCTCTACACGTGAGCAGAACACGCTTGGTTTATTTGTGAAATAGTCACGTGTGGACAACAATTTAACGTGGAATTGGTTTGGTTCCGACTTGACTTTCCACTATCACCGTCGTTTGCAACGACGACGAGCCCTCAAATTACCCGTTGCTCGTCGTTGGACCCGTCCTCCTCATCGTAGACTATACCAACAATTTATACAGCCTCTCAACAGGCCACCGTCACCAAAATGTCACTTCGTACCTTCACCGTATTTCAGGACACCCCTTCCTCGGACAATGCGAAACCCAAAGCCACCACAACCGTCACATCTCCAGCTCTATCATCGAGACCTTTGAACGTCAATAGTGCCACCACTGTAACGACTGCTGAGAAGGAGAACATGCATCCTCTTACTGGGGAGCGAGCGGGCCCCAGCACCACCAACATCAAGAAACGCAAGACTTCAGTTCTCGCCACCAAAGTACATACCCCTCTAACGTCGAAGAAGCAGAAGGAATCGAAGGAATCAACAGATTCGAACGCTGACGTGAAGAAGCGGAAATCGTCGGCGACTTCGACATCTAAAGCCAAGGCGGGAGTCAAGAAGGAGGGGAAGACTTCGTCGTCGAGAAAAACGACGAAGAAACCTTTGCGTCGGGTATCACCCCTGCCGAAGGTTGACGAGGAGGCAGAAGCCGAGCGGGATAGGATCACACAAGCTGAGATCGATTCACGCTGCTATGAGCTGACGGTCAAGCCTCTCGCCGACTTGTCCCAAGCCTACGAGCAAAGTGCCAGTCTCTTGACTCCCGTAGTCGACGAGGACGCCTCGAAGTTTCGATCCGTCAAGGTTAGTGGGTCGAGTCCACCTTGAATTCATGGCTTGACTTTAGCAACTGCAGGAATCGTCCGCGGAGCCAGAGATCCGTGACTATATTTCATCACCTCCTCAATCAGCCCTTCCATCGGGGTCTGATGGAGCACCCACATCGGATAGCCGAACTTTCTCTACCCCGGAACGCAAACAGATCTATGCTGCCTTCACCTTCACCTCACCTTCTCCCATAAGTGAACGTTTCAGCCAGATTACCCGCGCCAGTAGTGTCCCTCGTCTCGAACTCGTATAGCATTGCTCCACCTCATCTCGTCGCCTGCATGCTACTTTCGGCATGCTCTCCCTGGCTGCCGCTGACGAGACCGCCCTCGCACGCCACGCCCTCAGTGATCCCCGTTTCTCCCCGGTCCTAATGACTCGCACGTACACAATCGCTATCCATCGCATATGTATCCACCCTGACAATGCACTTTACACACGTCGCATCAAATCAAAGTCACGACACCCATTCTAATTCTCCACGTCCTATCACCCCTTTACAATCCACATTTTAAGCTTCTTCTGCACATATTGTTTCCTGGTTGCATTTTTATCTTTATCTCCCACATCGTCGGTCTCATCCATACGCAACATATCCTTGGGTTCATCAACATTCGTTCATATCTCATCGCAGTCGTCATGTATCCTCACGCAGCTTTGATTTGTCTTGCTTTTATCACAACGTTTACTTGTACAAGCTTTCAACTCGCCTCCGGAGAATCATGTGAGCTCGGACACTCCTTGCCCGTCGCTGACTGTTTTATGAGTAGGCATTGACACGAGGCCATCACGCACCTCTGGAACATTACCGATGTCAACGAGAGCCTCGTGGTTAAATGCGACTCCGACAAACATACGTCTATGGGTGTATTTCAAAACCTCCGCACTTACAAGCTCCAGACAATCATTCCGCAGGATACAAAAATTCATCCCATCCAAGTTCGGAACTGTCTAACTTCATAGGTCTACATTAATATTGAATCTTGATTGAATCCACACATTACTCTGCTCAGGCCTAAACCACCCGATCGCCCCTCACTTGATCCTTCATGATCGTGTGCTGTCTGACCCCAAATCTTTTAAAGGGAAACATACGTCAATAGTCATCCCAGGCTCCCAGCACGTCTCTGCCAGTGGCAAACATCGGGCTTCGATTTGTATAATCCAAAAAAATGCAAGCTGCCTAGAATTTGATCTAAACGCTGCATCCAATGCTTCATCATTCAGAATCGACATCGTCGAAGCTCTCCACCCCACCACTGTACACGATATCAAACATGTCCTGCAGAATCTCCCCTTCATTTGTGTTCCCTGATTCCCTGTCGTCATCCAAAGCAAATACAACAGTTTGCAGCATCTGAGCCTGTGTGGCTCGATGTGCCGACTTGTTCCCGTGGAACTTGGCATCCACGACCATCGGCGCTATTCGCTCCCAGCCAGGATAACGAACACGTTTTGACCAGGAGTAAAACGACTCGTTGGAATCCATGGGGTATGTCCTAGAGTATTGTCTTTTCAGTGCCTCAACCGTCTTGTCGCCGAGTATGCGGCGGCGGATATGATGCAAGTCCCGACGGTCCTTTGAAATTACTTGTGTATAAGTTGTGACATCCCCTAGAAGGACAATGTCGCTGACCTTCTGGCTGAAGGTGCAATTCAGCGAGGAGCTCTGTCGCAGGTACACGTTGTCCCGCTCCAAAGCTTCATAGTCTTCGGCCAACGTGTAGTTTCTAGATTCGACCTCTTGTAGCTGTTCCTCCATCTCAGTCAACTCGTCTCGAAGGTCGAGGATGACGTTGTAATACGTGTCACGCTCCTCATAGACGCGTGAAAGTTCGGTTTGCGTAAGACGCAGACTATCGGATAGCACATCTTTTCTGCGCGTAGTGGTAATGAGCACTTCCTGAGTCTCCTTTAACCGCCCTATAGTAAACGGTGAGAAAATTGACATGTTAGAATCTATCTAATCGCCTACGTTCTAGCTCCCGTATTCGCGAGTCACTCCTATCACGAGCTTGTCGATTAGGTTGCCTATAAGCTGTATATCTCGTGGTGTTCGGATCGTCCCAGGACATGTCCTCGCTGGCCCGCTGGCCACGCCTACTGTTGTAGGTATAAGTGGCATCCTCTTCTTCCCAAGGTGAATTATCCTCCCCTGAGGAAGCAGAGGACTGTGGTGGTGATCTAGATCTAGACGTCCAATACGACCGAGGCCGGCCACTGGCATAGTATTCATGTTTGCCAGCGCTGCGCTGATCTGTTCTAGAATTCATTGAGATGCAAATTCAAATCAATGAAGCATACCTATGGCGCGTCTCGGTCCCTGATGAGTGGTATCCGTTGAGGAAAGTAGCTTAGGCGGTTTGCAAACTCTAGCGAGAGCACGTCCCCTAGGCCTGTTCCCAGCGTGTCCACCTGGGCTGGATGAATCGTATGGATATGTCCCAGTCATACTCTCATCCTGTTCAACGTCTGTTTCTGAATTCCTGGAAGAATTCCTATGTCTGGTCCACTGTGAGGATGGGTGCTGGGGCTGGAGAGTACTGCCACCGGACTGATCACGAGTATTTGCGGCTTGCCTGCGGTAGTTTTGCATATTCGCCCCATTGAGGTATGCCATTCATACGGGAGATTTGAGTGGGTAGAGAGGCAAAGTTATGGGACTAAAAGTTTGCATGAGCAAGTTCAACGTAGAACGTCCAACATTCGTCGGAACACCGGAACGCTTCTGTGTTCGGCTATCAAGGGACGAACACCAGCAAGCTCCTCGTCTCTTCTCCAAGTTGCCTCCAAGAGTCAGTCACGCCGAACAGTTGAGGGTCCTGCGGTAGCATTGAACCCTCTACTGATGAAAAAAAATTCGAAGATTCCATGTTCTATGTGACTCTAGATCTGGGAGGTTTGAGTGACTTTTGCTGAACAAGTAGCCTTTCTCGTCTAAATGATTCGCAGGGGGGGACGATCGTTAGGAGTCGTTAGGTAGCAGCACTGACATTAAAATGCCGTCAATAGGCAATCGGTGGCGTGCTTAAGTTACCCCGAGGGTGGAATTCGAAGAGTCTGTCCCGATTTAGAAGTTCTCTTATTTGCACATTCAAACAACGCGTGATCGGCTCGTCTTCGTCCTACCGGCAACTTTTTTCCCCGCAATAGCCCCTTGATAAGTCCTGCCCTGCGAATGCCAAGGCTTCGGATGTCTTGCTATATCCTGCTATATCACGATGATCTGGCAGTGGCATCCCCACTGCCAGGCACTGCCAGGTGTGCACGTTTGACTTGTGTTTGACGGCGGGATGAAGGAGGCTGGAAGGAGTGGTTCATCTCAATAAGACTTGAGGTCAACGCTAATAACTTGATACTTTTGATGTCACCCTCTGTCATTGTTGACAGCGAAAGCTCCACTATTACTTACATCCCTAAGTCTTGGTCAACTATTGTCGATGACTCCACATATGGTGGCAGCTATGCATCTCCAACGATATCCGGGTCCTCGTCCTCTGGTACTTCCGGTCCGACGATGCAGCTAACGTTTGATGGTGAGTGTATATAGAATATACTTACGCACTTGAGACAATTTAGCTTAACTCAAACAACCAGGAGCTGGGATACATTTCTATGGTCAACCGACCGATACATTTAGGTTGAATTACACATTGGATGGTTCAGCAGCGCGAGAAGTCGATTTGAACATTACAAGGGGTGCCTCTGGCAAGGTGACGCCCCTTCTGCATCCCAAGCCGTTCTGCTCAACGTCTTCAGACTGGAAATCACCTATGGGGTTTAGACAATCTCTCTGACAGCCGCTCGCATGAAATGTCTCTATTACCCATTGCCGGACAACCTATCTTTGACTATGCTGTTGTCACTCCGAGCTCGTCGACATATTTGGAGGGGCTTACAATGGTGCTCGACGACACAGACTCCTGGATAACCTACAAAGGCAGCGGATGGACATCAAAGTCCGGGATGCAATTCTCCGCCGGGCTTCCGTACAATGGCACTCAACGAGGGAGTAGCAATCCGGGCGACTATTTGACCGTGAACTTCGAAGGTGTAGCCCAACACAATTCCAAATTGCTTCACTGTAAACTTACGTGCTGCGTAGGCCGGTCCGTAGCAGTGTACGGGTTGTTGAACCAGCTACCCGGGAAGCTCTTGACGACGTACCGCGTCGACGACATGGGGCCCGCCAAATTCGTTGCCTACGACGGCAGTCAAACCTCTGAGCCTGACAAATGGGCACTGCACCAGAGCTTCTTCAAGACTGACCTCAGTGCCGGGAAGCACACCCTCACCATAACCGTGAATGAAGTCACAGAGTCGCAAGTTAGTATTGTACATCATGGTTCCAACAGCCTTCAACGCCCTGACCAACCTCTAGGTTTTCTGGATCGACTATATTACATTCGAAGCCACGTCGGCTACAACATTAACCCAACCTGGTGGATTTGAGGATCCTGACAGCAGCCCGCTAGGTAGCAAGATTGTCGGTGCCATAGTTGGTGTCGTGGTTATCATATTCGTCGTAATATACCTGATATCCCGCTGTTGCTGGCGACGCGACCCTTGGGAAATACTCTGTACGTGTTGCTCTCCCAAAACCCCTCCATTCTTGCATTCTCATTCGCACTTTATAAACCAGTCGAAAGGATGCCCGGCATCCTGGCGAAGCACAATGCACCTCGTGGTCCAGTGGAAGTGCCAACACGCCCACACATGCTGCGCCAGCCCCCCCATCTTGCCTCCTTGGCACCCGACGACATGACGCTCTTCGAGCTCCAATCCGCCGCCAACGCACTCAGGGAGGAGAACCAGAACCTCTACAACGCCTCATCGACATCTTACCATTCTCCACCCTATCATCCGAGGGGCACCGCATCATACCCGTCTCACAATTACTTGCAGACGGGGTACGACCCACCCCCGGCGAGCTCGTCCGATATACATATACCCCTCCTTGCAGTTACCTCGAGTCATGGAAGTGCAGCTGAGGTGGCGGCTCTTCGGAATGAAATTGAGCGACTCAGACGGGAGAACTACCAGATGCAGGTTACTCGGAATCCCCGGCGCTCAGGTGCTATTGACGCAGGGCCGGCCGATGCTCCTCCTGCGTACAATCCAGCAAATTACATTCCTTGATTGTACAAGACGTTGTATTTTTTCGTGACGTTGTATGTATACTGGCGGCTGCAATGAATATCAATACGAACAACACTTAAAATTTCGCCTTGATTTTCTTGCACGCAAAAGGGGCTCCAAAATTTCAGGACTATGTGCCGGAAGTAGACAATCCATTCTTGGCTCGAAATAGTGGGAGTTCCAAGTAATAGATAGAGGTAAGGATGTAGGAATGTATACTATAGAACATCATATAATTCGGGTGTACTGGAGGACGAAGCGTCTGAGCCGCATTCCGACGCGTGAAGTTCACATGAGGTCTCCCCGCGGCTGCCTGCTCGGCCCGAACGCGTCTCGCTGCCCACAAGCGTGGTGTCCGGATCACCACTAAACGCATTAGAGTCCGAAGTCTTAATCGAATCGCCCTCGCTGTGTGCCTCCTCAAAAAGATCGCTGCTGGGTTCCTCTTCGTTATTCGCAAGGTCGCCCGACGCCATGTGCATATCAAACATCCAAAGCGTCTTCGCCATGGTCCACAGTTGAATTCCCACGAAGTACAGATCAATATGCATGCTATACGGGTCATGAAGCGCACTGAGGTCGCCACGCCGTGGGTGGATCGATAACGGAGGGAGACACGCCGTAGTAGATGGTGCCACGTGGGGGGGGGGGGGGGGGGGGGGGGGTGGCGGGGGGAGGGGTGGGGGGGGGGGGGGAAGGAACCCCCGGGGGAAGGAGGCCCGGGGGGCAGGGGCTAA
>JABCKT010006503.1:0-79929 GCA_018858115.1 Tephrocybe rancida
AATGTACTCACCGACATTGACACCTGCAAGACGAAGCTCAGCAAGCTTTTCAACAGTGTTGACCTTGGGGCCTACAATAACGCGGTCAGAACATGGTGATCAATAAAAAAAACTACGAGATAATACCGATGGTGGCAATGATAGAGGTCTAAGTCTGTCTCAGTAAAAGAGAAGGTAAAAACGGTGGTGAAAGACAGACCTTGCGCATAAACTTGGTCTGCTCAGTGGGCACAGGTGCGTGCGCAATGTTGAGAGTAGAGTTCCATTTGAGCTGGGAGCGGATGCCTTCATCGGAGGGGTACATGGTGGTAAGGAACTAATGAGAGAAAACCAAGATGGTAACTGGATTTATAGTGCGAGTCGTGCGTTCTCGTCCTTGGCATCAACCCTTGAGCTAGGGGTCTTCTCGCTCTGGGGTTCCAGCTTCTTCCTTTACACATTTTATTAACAGAGGCATAGCAATGAAGTCAAACGTAGCGTACCTTATCCTGTACGGACCCTCGGTCGAGTCAAGTCGCCACGATTGAGTGCCATTGTCAGGCCAGAGCCTACGTTTGAACGTCAGCAGAATAGCCCATTGAGAAGTTCAACTTTAGCAGAGTTCTGAGGCCGTATGAACCATCTGTATTGACAATCGTGTCAGGGAAATCATCAAAGGCAAAGATAGTAGCTAATCAACTACGCACCAAGTTAGCGGCGGCTAGAACATTGGTCCTTCTACTCTATCATCCATAGGCCATGGTCTTGAGAGGTGCAAATTTTGAGGCCTGGGAAGTCGACGAGAACGTTGGGCGTCCGAGCATGGATTGTTCTCATAATGGTAGAATGCAAGTGCGGAGTTTTTGCAGACGGGTGTCTGACACTCGGCTAACTTTGGGTAACTTTCACTTCGAAGTTGACCCGTAATTGCTTTTCTTCTCATCCAAAATATACCCAACTCTCCAGCAAGTTCCCCATGGATATTGTTCTTTGCACCCCAGAACTTGTTAATCATATAATCTACGAAGCGTCAGGCGATGCTCTGCCATCTGGCCTCCTTGCTCTGGCGACAACTTCACATATATTCAAACATGAAGCTCTCAAATTTCTATGGGGATCCTCTACCCTCAGTCTCACAAATTTACTGCACTTACTTCCTGTACCCTTGGTAAGGGACTTCCACATTTTCCTGTTATTGTTGGGACTCAAATATCCGCTATCAGGCCTTGTCAAATATTACGGACTCGCATTGGGGCCGGTTCCGTTCATATACAAGGAACATACATAGCTTACGGCTGGGGACCCCCGTACGCCTTCCAAGTGGTCTTGTAGGCTTTGCAAATGGTGGATGGGCAGGAAGTGAAGATGTCGACATGATCAAGCTGTCTGACAGACAGCTGGAGCGTCTCCTCTGCGGCGGCATGAGTTCCATGAAACTTGCATTCCCCCTTCTGCGTTCCTTCACCTATGACTATAACCGACACGAACGTTGCCCAGCATTCGAAGTCCAAATTCCAGACTATATATCCGAGTGGCTTTTGTTAGAGCTGGGGCGTCTTCCTTCCCTACTTCATCTTAACCTTAAATTCCACCCAGATGGCCACCCTCAGGAGGATATCCTCCCCTCCACCCTTCCTCTTTCCCTCTCGAGTTTGGACCTCATGGGGGGGCCTGAACAGCTCATGGACCTTCTCAAGATCCTCGAACATGCCCATATCCATAAACTATGTTTATCTCACTATGATTCCATGTGGAGAAGGAAACCCGAGGATGATTACCTAACCCTATTCAAGGCTTTGAACAAAGCTGGGAGAAGAGTTCAAGAGGTGATTGTGGATGTTTCCCTCAACGAATTCTACAGCTGGGACTTTGAGGAAGATAGAGAGGATCAACGATGGAGATGCCTCTTCCAGTGCCTGCGAGACTTAGGTGGCCCTAATCTTACGACCTTCAAGTGCTGCCCTCCAATTTATATCACCTTTCCTCCCGCCCCCTCTTGGAATTCCCTTGCGAAGCAATGGTACAATCTGAAGATTTTACACATCGGCCATCACGAATATTTTCCCTATGATTCGTCAGTTGCTGTGACTCTACCTGCAGCTGTAGATCTGGCCCTCCTCCTTCCTTGCTTGGCTGAACTGAGGATTCCATTCACGATATCATATCCATTCCATCCACAAGCCAGCTCAACAGCACTTTTACTCAGAACATTTGGATATGCCTGTGGACGGCTGGATGAAGAGGAAGTTGCTGCTGTTGTCCACTATCTCCAGGTGGTATTCCCCCATCTCAAAAGTCTCATCTTGGGCAGCAAAGAAGAAGACGATGGGGATGAGGACCAGGTTAATGGCTGGCAGGCTGTTAGGGAGGTTTCTGTTTGACGAACCCAGGCAAAGGGCATAGTATAGTTTTGAGGATAGTCTTACTAGGGTTTCAAGAAGAAGACTATGAGGACGACGCCCAGGTTAATGGCTGGCAGGCTATTGGGGAGGTTTTTGTTTGACGAACCCAGGCAAAGGGCATAGTATAGTTTTGAGGATAGTCTTACTAGGGTTTCAACGTGCAAAATTGGATTTTCTCCTATGGTTCTGCTGCTTGCTTAAGATAAGATCCAGTAGATTTTGTATCCCATAAACGCAAGGGAGCTAAGCGAGTTGAAGACGCTTGCTTAAGTCTGACAGATTCTTTAAGTTCAACATCCTCACTCGTCTTCCATCCATTAACGGTTACTTGGATTCTTCATCTCAATCTGCTCCATTATTTTCACTGTGGACTATATGAAGACTCAGTTTAAAAAGGAAAAAACCCAGAAACCCAGGACGAAAAAGGTGACTAGCAGTGCAGCCAAGGCAAAAGCAGCATTGATAAAGCCTGCAGTAATAACTATGTACGTGGGCAAAGTTTGACTCAGATAACTCTACTCAATGCATGTTCTGGATTTTAGCGGATCTCAGCAGACTGAACCAGGAAAAAAGGCGGCCAAAAGGCTAAAGTAAGTAGCGCTATTTAGGTTTTCCATTGCAGTTGAGAATAATTCAGCCCTTCTCAGCCACCTTTTTCAATTGATACAAGGCCTCAATCACGACATTTTAGACTGGAAAGGTGCCTTCAACTTGGAAGATATCAACACACCGCATCGTCACAGGGCTGTGGCCCAGTCAATTGAAAGGAAGCTTTCTGCAGGCTCATTAGTGGGATTTTGCGAAGCTCAGAGTGCAAGACGCAATATACAGTCTGCAATGGTTATGAGTCGGGGTCTTCACAGACGTTTCAAGGATCTTACAGGACGTGCTGCATCTCTGCTCTCCACGGAGGCTCTCAGTGAATTAAAGGACAGGGAGAGAGACTTCATCTGCATGTCCTCAGCGGTGGAACAGGAGTTTTACATGACGCAATCCTGTCTTAGGGCTTGGCTATACACGACCCGCCTACTGCACTCCAGAATTCTTACACAGGTGTGAACTCATCTTGTCTCGTCATTGTGCATTAATTGAACTTCTGGAAATTTAGTATATTGCTGAAATAAACCCAAAATGGTCTTCCAAAGACAAGGGGCTCATTTACAGGGATGTAAGGTCTCTTGCTCCCAGAACATGGTTGAACGACAGCATAGTGGAATATTTAATTGGAGATCCCTCTGCTGAGGCAGGAAAGCTATGCCTTTCGCCACTCTTCTATACAAAATTTCTGGCAGTCGAGCAAGACGACACAGTTTGGGAGAGCGCTTGGACTTGGAAGGCAAAACAGGCAAGTTTGTGATCTGATTTAGTTTGGAGGACCAGACGACTAAAAGAAGGTACCCTTTATCAAGATACCAAGACACATCTCAACGTGCAAGGCCATCATTTTACCTGTTTGCAAGAACGATCACTGGGTTCTTGTATACATCAACCTGGAGGAATGTCGTGTCTGTGTATTTGACAGCCTCAAGAGCCACTACGTCTCTGATATCTCAACTCATAACTGGCAGTCGAGCATTCACTGCGATCTTATTTTGGTAAGGCTGTTCTTCAGGGACCTACATCTGGCTAATCTTAATGTTTTGCAGAGTATGCAGACGTTGCTGGTCAAAATATCTGACAAGTTTCAGGTGAAGATGGACCTTGGCGCTTTTAAATATTTTCCACATTACAAAGTGAGCGTCTTCTTTCAAAATACCAAAATACAGGGTCACATCTCAAGTGCATTCCCAGGTGCCTTTTCAGAGAAATTCCTATGACTGTGGGGTATACACCGTCATGTTCGCCCGACATCTTCAAACTGGAAATCAATTAAACCACTCAGGCATTGAACCTGGCTGGTTAATACCGACAGATGCCCCTAACTTAGATACCATACGATTGAGATTCCTTGATGAAGCATATCCATTATTGAGCTGATACTTACTTAGAGTTTACAAGTCGTTAAATACATTTCGTGATTTAAGACGTTTCGGAAACTTGATCAGAGGAAACAGTCACATGATTATTAGTTCGATAGGAATTCATCGAACTCTTCTGCCAAAGACATCCTAGAGTTGTTGCCTGCCCTTGAAATTCTACCTCTGTTGGCTTCTTTCTATGGCTATTCGTTGTCAGCGATGCAGCAAAAAATTCCCAGATGAACGCAGTGTTTTGGCTCACATGAATCATCCATATGCATCTTGCCACAAGACGCACATAGAGGAAATGGTCGACATCGCAGACATCTTACGGTCTATGGCACCATTTAACCAACCACATAACCTTCAGACACCTACTACTAGGGAGGATATTGCTATGGAGGACAATTTAAACATGCTTGCTACCATTCAGGATTCAATCGACATAGATGTTGTCACTGCAGAGGTGGACAATGCATGTTCTCCTGGCACTCAAGCACCAACACCTCCATATTATAAAGAAATGCATCCTTCACAGGACCCGTCACTATCTCAAATACATGGAACTGGCAGAACTATGATGGACGACTTCAAAGCAGACAAGTACTCCAACAGGAGGGTCAAAATGCCTTTTTATCCTTTCGTCACACAGTCTGAATGGAAGCTTGCTTCCTTCCTCCTTCGCTGTGGATTAAGTATGGCCAAGATAGATGAATTTTTGAAATTGGAGAAGGTGCGCCAACCATCATTTGTCTACATACTATTTTTGACATAGCATATTCCTAGATTGCTTCTCTGCATTTATCTTTTAGAACAGCCCAGGATCTGCGAAGCAGGGCTGAAATACTGCCTCAGGGTCCTCAATGGAAAGCTAAACCATGGGCTACCACCTGCCCTACTAAATATCCAGTAACGCTATTCTATAAGGATCCCATAGAATGCCTTCAGTCCCTCCTTCACAGCCCTCTTGTCAATGATTCGCTTTCTTTTGGACCTTTTCGACTATTCAAAACCGCAGAGAAGCTAGCAAGAGTTTATACGGAATGGCTCTCAGGTGACGTCGCTTGGGAGATGCAGGTATTTCATTATAATTTCCTAGGTTATTCCTGTTCTAATACTCCTTCAGTCGCAACTCCCTCCAGGAGCAACCTTGTTAGGGACTGTCCTTTCTTCAGACAAGACAACAATTACGGCCATGACTGGGAACCGTTCAGCTCACCCTCTGCTAATCAATCTCGCCAACCTACTCATGAGCTTTCAAACGAAAGCTACAAATCACGCCTATGTCCTTCTTGCTCTTCTTCCCATCCCTAAATTCATCCACTCCAACAAAGAACTTATTGGAGTACTAGAGGCTCGTCTTATTCACCAATGCCTAGACTTTGTTGTCGCACCGTTAAAAAAGGCAGCAGAGATAGGTGTTATGATGAGCGACCCTGTGGGCCAACTTCGATATTGCTTCACACCTCTTGCTGGGTATATTGTGGATACACCAGAATCTGCACTTCTTGCTGGCGTGATGGGCCAGACCTCTTCCGTCACCATGGCTTCAGTCAAGGAGTTTGGTGATCCATTTCGCCATGAGCCCAGGACTGCAGCCAAAACTCTTGCTATGCTAGAAGAATTAGCGTCCAAAGTGAATCCACAGGATATGGAGGCCTACGTCAAGCAAGCCAAGCACGAAGACGTTAGGCTTTCTGGCGTTCATCTACCCTTCTGGCGAGATTGGCCACTGTCAGATCCAGTTCATTTCCTAACACCTGAGCCATTGCATCACTGGCACAAAGCGTTTTGGGACCATGACGCCAAGTGGTGTATCAAGGTTTCTGGGAAGGATGAGATCGACTTTCGCTTCCATATCCTCCAACCTCATACTGGTTTTCGGCACTTTAAAGAAGGCATATCAAAATTGAAACAGGTCACTGGAAGGGAACATCGTGACGTTCAAAGATGCCTGGTACCTCTTGTTGCAGGCTGTGTTCCCAAGAATTTCCTCATTGCCATACGCGCTCTCATGGACTTTAAATATCTGGCCCAGGCAACCGAGATCGATGATCTTATGTGTGGCAAGATAGAGGAGGCTTTGAAGGAGTTTCATGACCACAAAGAGGCTGTGGTGAAGAGCGGCGCTCGTATGGGAGCTAAGAAGAAGGACAAAAGTTGGGCCAGCCCCAAAATGGAGTTTCTTCAGAGTGTCGTTCCCAGCATCCGAGCCAATGGTGTTGCCATCCAATGGTCCGCAGATCACACAGAACATGCCCATATTACTGAAATAAAAAACCCTTCACGCATGACCAACAATCAGAACTACGAGACCCAGATATTGCGACATTTGGATAGGCTAGACAAGGTCCGATGTTTTGACCTTATGACAGCCATTCAGACTGCGGATATCTGTTTCAGCAACCCTTCAAGCCATACGGAAGATGCTTTTGATGATTACGACCCCGATGATGAGACATTGACAACAACATCCTCTCTTCTGGCAATGCTTCATGAGACCGGTGGTTTATCACACTCTGGCCGACCTGGAGTCCACTATTTTCAAATGGCAGCTGCCTTATCGGATATCACACTTCCCAAATCAGGAGTGTTCAAACCATTTCGCACTGGGGTGTCATCTTCCAATGTCGCCTTTCATCTCACAAGAGACCCAAATTTTAAAAAGATCAAAATTGAGGACGTCATGAAGAAATACAATCTACCGGACCTTCGTGGCGCGCTATATGACTATTTAGAACAGATCAAGACGTCATCTTGGGTCTGCTCTATTGGAGGAAAGCGCATTGGCCACAAAGACAGTTATCTTCCTATTACACACCTCAATGTCTGGACCCGTGTTCGCCTTCAACAAAAAGCCTATCACTACCCTCATGAAGTTTTAGCACCTCAGACTCTCAATGCTCAGCCTCCATCAGATGCATGGCCTTTGGGTTATTATGATGCCGCTCTGGCCAACACTGACCAGACCAAAGAATGGCCCTCAAGTGGGATACATGGTGCGTTACCTGATTTTGTTTCTAGACCATAATTCTTATTGTGACTTTAAAGGACATACAGTTGTCCAAGTATGACTTATCTTCCATATCTTGGATCATCAGGAACCCATTTTTTTGACATACTCACAGCGCTTGGACATTGTCCCACAGTCAAACCCCAAAATTACTGGCTCCTCCGTCAAGGGATACTATCCAGAATCTGCAACCATGCTGTATGTTGTGAAGCGTGCCAGGCGTGCAAACAAAATTGCCATTGGTGATGTGATACCTCTAGACCAACTACATACAATGATAGATCTCACACCTCGCTTGGGTAAAGTGGCAGATACAAGGTTATCCAAGACAAATAGCATGGAGCATTCCGAAGAATTCTGGGTCAATAAGTACTTTACCAAGGAGTTATTTTACGCTCTTGAAATGGCTGACTGGTAGTAATATCTTAGTGTTACAACTAGCCACAAAATAAGATATTTTTTGTGGGCTTACAGGTCTTAATATGCACACAAGGTTATAGACGGCCTATAAGTTCACTGAATCCAATACACAGCACTCTCAGCAAGCTCAGATTGATATATAAGGCTACAGAGAGGTGACACATGGCTACCTACGGCTATAAAGTAATCCCTCAGGGCTATATGGTACTATAGAGCAATTGCTCATGTCTACAGAGCAATATGCTCGCTATGGCTCGCTATAGACAGGGTCGGTAACTATGGCAGTTTATGACATCAGAGGCAAACACTATGATCGGCTACAGCCAAAACTCCGACTTTACTGATGTATGTACCTTCATTGACATACACTCTTCCCTCTTGCGTCCCTTGGTCGATGGGCGTGTTTCAACGAAGCTCCTACTTTCATCACATTTAAACTCTTGGCCTCTCAAATGTGTAATTCCCGCTGAGAGCACTGAGTCTTCATTTCTGTCAGTGTGTGCAGTCTGCACATACTATTCCGACTTCACACCCCACCAAACTACTTAGCACTATGCATGTTGTGCGATACAGGTAATTGACGCATTGCACTGAACCAGGGCGCTGGGTAGTACATTCGTCAAGCACCCGGACGGGAATATTGAGGTCCTTTGCGCCCATGATATCTAACATTGTCCCCATCCTTCCCCGAAATCGCCCCGATGAAGAAGGGCGTCCCGCATAGGTACATGTACACGCTGATCGAATCGTGGTGCAGTTGGCTCGGTTGTAATTGGAGGTCAGATAACTCGGGAACTTGGAAGAACTAGATGATGCGCTCTATTGTGCACGACTGCATATCTGTTCTAAAAGCAGCTCCGGGACGTGAGCGGATGATGGTGGGTCTTGGGATGATCTGAGATGTCACTGTACACAATAAGTCTGGCAAGAATCTTTGACATATGCTTCTGGGTGGCTAACTGAGGGCATTTCCTTGTCAATATGTCCACACTACTCGATTATCATTCCACACTTTCTACAACTGGCTCAGGGTTTGAAACAGGTTCGTAATATTTTCACCCAAGCTGTGTAAATCATTGAGGTACCTAAACTTTAGGTAGGATGCGCTCAAGGAGAGTCTTCAATTCCCGCATCTCTCTACCCAGAGTAGGTCGACTTTCCCAATCTACTATATCACCATATGGCAATAGTTTCCCGATCTCAAAAAAACGCGGCACCACATCGTCGAGGCCATGTAGGCGGCGGTTATGATCCGCGTCCTGTACGAGGACGATGCCTTGCTGGCGAAGTGCTTCCTGTGATGGCAGAGAGAAATCCGGGAGATGCGAATGCGTTTGTCGTTCCCACACCATGTCTTGTCCAACCCCAACATGGCTTATGCGAGGATTGGAACAGAAGATGGCCGAGACATCGCCAAGCATAAGAGGATCATTCATCCCGACGCTTTTTCCACCGTCATTTGCAAAGCCTGGGCGCGGTTGGAGGAGGTGCACATCAGTAAGGTCGGGGAAGCGAGTGAGATGTGCCAGAACATTGGTGGGTATTACCTATCAAGAGTATATCAGATCAGTGGATAGAGCGGGCGGGTCACATACCGATGTTCTATCAGACGTTTGCCACCTGTACTGAAAGCCGAATTGTTTGAGGTTCGAAGAGCAGCATCCCAGAACTAGCCCCACTTCCTCAGCAGACATGGGCCCAAATCCCACGCGAAGGCTCACCATCCTTCCAAGCACAGTACCCAGGATGTCGATCCATTCCTGCTTTCGTTGTGCTTCCTCCTCGTCTTGTTCTGAGTTCCGTTCCCAAAGCTCGGAAACAGTGTAAAATTGAACGTTGCCACCAAAGGGCATGTAGTCGTCAGGTCCGCCGTGCGGCATGCACAGCGCATGCTGGTTGATCCACAGTTCAGTGAGATGAGGTAAGGATCCCAAGGCGATAGAGCCGAGGAAACGTGGGACGAGTCCCCAATAGGCCCGGCCGGATTCCTCCCAGTCATTGGATTCCGGCTTGTCATCCGGCCACCTCCATGGTGCGGCGTTACGTGTCGTGTCCTGAATTTCGAGGCGAGTCAGCGCGTTGAAAGCGCCTGGATTAAGGTAGAGGAATATGCGAAGGGTACGGATAGAGCACCAGAATACGCTGAGTCCATTGTGACGTTAGGATTGACAGAGAATTGGAATGGCTCAACAACTCACCATGGGTCGACAAATAAACTCAGGACCTGTAGCTGGGCCGTATTTATTAATTCCATCGGACCCACGTGTTCGCCCGCGATAGTTAGATCCCCAACACGCATATCAAGATGCTTCACAGCAGGAAACCCAAGATTATTGAAGACGAAGCGATTTGAGGCGCCACTCTGGGGAGACCCATGCCCATCCCAATCCCAAACACCCTCCGTGAGATCAAGAGCCAGATGACGGAGGAAGTGGTACGAGGAGAATATTGTATGATGCGAAAGGAGGGAGTTGTACATGTCGATATTGAGCGTTCGAAGGTTGAGGGACACCAACCTCCCCCCGATCTGGGTCGCAAATAGTTCAATCCAGTCTACCAAGCTTGGTGTGCAGACTACGTGCTTCAGACTACCGTTTCCATAAACGGTCTTTTCGAAACCACAATCTATGTGAACCACCTGCAGGTCGTGCATGGCCTCGATGAGCTGCATGTCATCATTTGACGGACCGCCACTCCCATACCAATCCAATATGCGCAGGCTTTGAGCCATACCAAGGGCCTTGGTTACACGTGGGCGCCATTCCTCAGCCTTTGCAGAGTTCCCGTTCGGAGTATCAACCACTAAATGCTGCATAGCGCCAACAAAGGAGAATGGTCCTCGGTCAGTCTGGGAGCTCTGCTCAAGGAGATCGATCAGAGTGTCCACATCGGTAAGGCCTTCGTTGAGAGAAATTGGTATGGGAAGCTCGCAGAGACGGAGAAGGATGGCGCCGATCCATGGATGAGAGGCCGGAACAGAACCTGCCAGGATGTACAGCGTATCGGTGTCATGAATGAATGAAATAATGACAGAAAAAACGTCAGTGTTGATGGTTTTGGACATCCGAGCTGGGTGTATCGCCGTTCAATGTTCAATCCCAAGTGGGTATCATCGACAGCATAGATGAACGTGGTTAAAGAAGAAACTTATCCGATTGTTCTCCACCTATTATCACATGTCACTATCTCCATCCATGAAAGTATTTGCCTCGAGGCTCCAGCGCAAGTACCCTATTTTGGTAAATTTCCCGAGTAGCGTTCACCGGAATGACCATATAAATTGAGGTGAATGAGCCTGGCAATCAATCAGTCGCTTAATGTGATGGAAAACATGTATTTCTCATCGGTGCCCACTCATTACTCATAATCTACTTCTCTGAACTGACAACTCACGCCATAGTTTTCTATGATTTCATCCAGTTGTTCAACTAGCTGAGCCCCAGGTTCACCATCCGATTCCCCTACAACATCCTTGAGAGTGATTGGCCCCCGTCGCAACTCTGTCTCCAGTCGGCCCTTGACCAAAGAAATGAATGCGGTGAAAGAGGAGATTCCAATGACGAGGTGCTCAACGCAGGGGAGGAGAGTACCATGGGCGATCTCATTAAGAGTTTCGTCTGGAACAAGGATTTTACCGGCATCAAAGAAGGTGCACTGTGCGAGGCAAGAGAGGAAATCCCGCAGATGCAGTGGAGTGAGTTGGGCATCTCGTGTTCTCAATGTTTCGTATGAGAAAGTTGTGAGTCTACATCCCGAACGAGAGATGTGTTGCACAATGGGATCTACCTCCAGCCCTTTTGCTATGATATTTAGGGCCGTGAGCGCCGGCGTTGTAAGGAAGGGGAATATGAATATGTCGAAAGCCACCAGCTGGAAAGTGTCTAGATGTAGGAGATTACCTCCGTTTGATTCTTGGGGAGGCGATGGTTGGCTCCGGCCTACAGCAACTCGAAGCACAAGTTTGGTCAACCGAGTGCATTGGGGTACAATCCGCAGTGCTGCCCTGAAATGAGGCATTGAATAGCACTCAATGCTCAGTGATGTGATTTGTACCCATGGCGGAGGAAAGGCGAGAAATATGGTAAATATTTTCTCAGCGATGAAGAGAGACAAAGATTGAAGACGACAGTGTGAAGCAAACGGACGGCGGCGGGCGAGTTTCATCCATATGGCGTCTGAGTCTGCCTGATCATGCATCTGAGAGTGGATGGAAGTGTAAAGCGTCAGGGATGTGATCTGATTCCAAGGCACATCACATAAAAGGATATGTGGAGTGTCTGAAAAGAGTTCTAATGCTTGCAGGCGTGACGAATGGCCGAAGAGCTCCATGCTGTCCAGAGGAGGGTCAGCCTCTCTTGGGTAGCTTATTGGGATGGTAAATTTCAGCGATACGAGGTGTGATAAGCTTTTTGACGGAAGGACATCCCATATTCCCTCCTTGGCGGGATCATTAAATCGCCATTCAAGTTCGTCAATGCGCGACAGATAGGGAATGAGTGAGTTTGCGGTGGACCTCGATGCATCTGTGACCTTGAGCGATATGGACGAAACAACGGGTAGGGCTTCCAAGGCGCGTCGTAAGACTTCAGTGGTAGTACAACCATTCGAGAGATCAATATGGATGATACCCCAGAGCATCGGCATTGCTCGTGACAGGCTTCTCCATCTGCTACAGACTTGACCCAACAGCCAAGGCATTATATCCAGTGCAGGTGGAAGAGTAGTACCCTCGGTTTGTCCTCGAGGGAGGAGAGAAAGAAAGATCTGCTCGAGTATCTCTGGTGGTATGAACCTGTGCGGCGCCAGCGCGACACGTAGTGCAGATAGCATCCCTGTATGCGTAACGTCCAGAGCTTGCGACTCAGAAAGCAAGAGCTTTTCTTCCATTCGCGAGAGAAGGGCTTTCCCATGCACAACCTCATGAGCCAATAGCAGGTTCGTATTTGTTCGAGCGCTATCGTGCACTTTCCGAAGTAACACAATGTCCGCTTCCGTCGAGAAACTCATCTTCAAAACATAAACTTCAGCTAGAGCAGAGATGATCTGTCGAGAACGATGCACTTGCCTGCTGCCTTGAAAGTTGGTGGAATGTATGTGGTAACGGTTCAAGCATCAAGTGCCAAGATATCCTGAGTCTGATGTGTTGCATCGATATCTGACATCTCACAACCACGATCATTTTATTAAAGGGGACGGCATGACGTGTGCAGCGCATAGCCATAGCATGTTGAAACACGTCATATATATCTACAAAATACGAAGGACCTCCAATTACCCGCACCCGCCACCTTAGTCCTACGAAGTAATGCGTCATAAAAGCTGACTTTGACTCGACTCTATATGCTCGATACCAGCAAGGGAACGACGACAATCGCAAAGCTGTTCCTGTCTCTGTGAATCCATGCGGAGCAGAAGTTCCTGCATTTGATGGTGAATGCTGCCGAGTTGCGCACCATGCCTCTCAAGCTTCGTGTTGGCTGCGTCAATTCCAATGGCGGTATGGATTGCTAGCGCCTGCTGAATCTTTCTCCCATATTCAGCGAAGATATTGCCACATTCTGCAAGGCGCGCCTCGTACGAGTATGACTTGAAGTATTTTTCTAGATAAGATGGACTGGGAGTTTGTGGGGGCAAAACAAACAGAGAACTTACGCATCGCACTTTTCTTGAGGTACCATTCACATAAAGAGCCAGCCTCCTTAACAAAATCCGCAATGTTTTCCATGAGGCGCTTTAGGCCAGTGCCTGGTTTAAATTCAAGAGGATCTTTTATATACCGAAGCCTTTCTGACCCATGAGCAATAATGGCATCAACCAATGAGAATTTGAAACTGACTGTAGAAAGATATTCATCATATTTTCCATCTCGGCATTCACCGCCAAAAGCTTTTCATCGTTGCACCGTCTCTTCAACTCGAGGGCGAGCACGAGCCTGAAAGCAACAACGGGGGCTGGCGGGCCCAATCATGAGCTACTGGTTGGCATGATTGTGCGGTACCCACCGTGTATGAAGGGATGTATTTCCGCAAGCTGAGATAGAATATCGAGTGTCACCTGTGCCGACTCAATGAAGCCTTCCACGCGTCTTGGGGGAATAGTCATGCTATCACCAGACTTTGCCGCCCGCTTGAATATGTTCTGCAGTAACGACTGCGACAAAAAGCCACGGTCTGGTGTTCAAATCAGTATGGCTATTGTTGGCATATACACTAGTGTAGCAGCTCACATCGTCGCTTAGTGCGGCGGACTGAAATCAAAATATTAATTAATACTTCGGTCCTCGAGAGTAGCTGGTGTACATTGACGAACCAAAGCTCTTCCAATTGTAGACGCGATTACAACGATGATGAGGCAAATCTGCGCGAAATTTGCAAGTAAGGTTGAGTAACTTGAAAATGGAGAAGGGCCGTAGTACCGAGTAATGTATTAGAGTGGCAGCTGTCGAAGATTGCCTGGTGCTCCCTCAGCTCTGGTGCTGGCAGATCGCAAAACTAGCTTACAGTCATTCGACTCTCAGCATGTAATCCGGACACCAAATGTGCTTCTAAGACCTATAAACGATCAATGGAAGCGTTCAGCAAAACGCCGAGGGAATCGGCACACCTCATCAATAATACTGGAGTCTTTGTCGATCAACACGTCGGCTCCCCTAGCGATGTCTGGGAAGGTCTTCCCCGCGCTGAAGGCTTGCTCGAGGTTCTTGAATGTTTGAGACGCGGGATCAACACTGGGTAAAATGACTACACAACATCAAATGCAGATATGAGATACGGTTCGTAATTGATAAGAGGGAAGCCTACATTCATCCATCCCATCCTGCTCCTCACGTCCCATGGTACGGCGTTGGAACGAGTGACCACCAACTAACAGTGATATAAGTTCCTTTGAAAGGAATATTAGGCGAAGGTGGCCTACAGTAGAATAGATATTCGTCGCCGGGTAATTGTCCGTCGTAAAAGGTCATGAGAGCGTTCATCTAGGAGAGGTATAAGTCTCTCCGGGTGCGAATGATATGAACTGAGAGGCTCACAATATTCTCCTTAGACGAATATCGCTCGGGCTCAACCCCTGCCTTGTCTGTAAGGACTACAATCCGTTCTGGAGAGTACATGTACCGTTCTTGGAGGTAGAAGATTTATCGTAAGATACGAACTCGGATTGTGAAACGAATGGCACGTCTACTCACCAATCAATCGGCACCTCAGTTCTTCGACCTCCTGTTGTATGCCTGTAAGACGATAGGGCTCTGGAAGATTTTCATAGTTGATTGCAATGAGTAGCGCCCGCTTTTTCGGCACGTGTATTTGCTCGAGAATCAAGGGCCTGTCAGGCAACGGTTTTCGAAGTCCTTGGCCTGCACGAGTAAGCTATGGATATGGGTCCTTGTGAGCGCGTCCGTGTAATCAATGAGCGAGCATACCAGAGCGATAATCTTGTTGCGAGGCCCGATAGAGGTGTGCGGCGGCTTGATTCGACTGCCGACTCTGCGAGTCATATTTGCCTGTTGACGAGTCTGATGCTGATATACAAAGTCGAATATAGCACTCGATACAATGCACACCCGTCAATGGGAGTTAAAGATCGAGCGATAGTTCCGGGCTAGGTAAGACTATGAGCACTAACGTAAACCTGTCCGCGGCTGTGTTGGATTGACATTTCCAAACTTCCACAAAAGTAAATGCTGTGAGAGATCATCGATCAGGCCCGGTGCCCCGCAAAACACGAAGCTTATAGTGCCCTAAAGCGCATAAAAGTATGCGCGGAGTTTCATAGACAAAATTTAACAAGAATGAATTTGGAACGAGCGATAGAGGTTGAGGAGGGACAATGATTTTTCTCCAAGTTTATGCACAAGGTACACGAGTACCTTGCAGAACTTCACTGCAAAGTCGAGAAATAAACTTTCCCCAACAACGTGAGCTCGAGGAAAGGGAAAGCGTTCGATATTGAAGGTATTGGCAAGAAATGTTGGAAAAAGGGGTTTGCCGGACGTTGCCTAGTGGTTATTTAACCTCAAAGCAGTGACCAAACACCGCGTCCCGAATTTGGACAAATTTGAACGCGTGTGGGCCAGACATGCATGTGTGAGGAGCTCTCATTACGTGCATTCTTGGGATCACACTCTCCTTGTAGTCCGATTACTACATGAGACTTTTATATGTCATCATATAAATGCGAGACCTCCTGTGGGGGCCCCCAGTGAAGTTAGTATCGACGAAGTTGGTGTGATTGTATAGTTCACAGAACGCTCGAGCCTCGAAGAAACGTGGCTTTAAACGCCGAGTGGATAGGTCTGTCAGGATATGTGAAGTTTAGTGTTGCCCTCCAAACATGAGAGCAGCATGGCCGCATGAGCGCTGCATTGATGCGGCGCCATGTGTTGTACTCCCGCGGATCCGTGGTGCTCGCAATATGCGTCCCGAGAAGCTCAAATGATAGTTTCAACAGCGCCCGTGGACGTGAGGACTTCCCGTCCTCGAGAATCAACGTCACAAATATGATGAGAATGAGTAGGTCGGAATCATTGTATATGGGACAATAGATGGTTCGCAGGGATACAAACTCTAGGTTAAGATCTGTGTTAAAGTCAAGATTATTACCTGCGTTTACCCCCGATATAGATGGGACTCAAGATGTAATTCAGGCCAATCACCGATTTCCGTGACCTCGCGTATTTCCAATGATGCTTGTGCGCCTTGCAGAAACGGATGAACGGCGTCGACAGGTAGAGCAGAGAGAGAGAATTTCTTCAGAGGGTAATTTTTTGTGGAGGAGGCAGGCAGAAGATGTCAAGCGCATGTGGGATCATCGACCTTGAGACATTTCAAGACGGCGCATAACACTGTCATCGGGAACTGATAACTCTGCCTTGAGATGACTTAAAAGCGCTTCAGGAGAGCGGCATGGATTACCTTGGGTGCCGGGCAAAAGATTCCGTTTCAGGGGGAGAGCTGTCGAGGTAGCTGGAGATGGAGACGTGCGAAGCGTTCGAAATAGCTGATGCAATGCTGGCCATGCCATTGTACGCTTCAAACACTCATCCCTTGGAAGGATGATTGAGTAAGATGTGCAGCTTGAGCAACGCCGTGGTATGAAGCCAGTGAGAAAGCAGGAAAACGTCAAGCGCCAAGAAATGGAGGTTGTCAATTAGTCGTCATTATTAGATCAAACTCAAAACGGTCTTTAGTCTAGTCTCCCCGATGCAGGCGTATCAAAGCAAGAGAAAACACCGTAACTGGCTGCAACGGTTCATGAACTTCAAGAACCAACATGAAGCTGAACGTACGTACCTTCGACTGTCCTGGATCTGGCTCGACGGTCACAAGATGTGGTGAACCAACTCGCAGCCTAGGAGGTGTCAACAGGGGCCCGAGCGGACAAGGTCAGGGACGAAGCTCACCCCACATGAACATGTTTCTTTCAGCAGGGGTATAGAGGCCCATGCAGCCCCACGTCATTGAAGAACACGTCCGGTGGTGTCTTGGAGAGTTATTGAGTCATGGAGGTAGGAAGAAGGAATACGACAATGTACCTCAACCTTTCCTGCTGTCTCCATTCCGTACGTTTCAGTCTTAACCATCCTCGTCACGCTGGTCCTCTCCGATATGACTATGACGTCATCCAATGACAATTGAATGGGCATTTGTAGGCAGAACGGAAGCAAAAGTAGTTTGATACATCCTGTAGGTACCATCCTCGCATTCAGGGATATAAGGAACGGATGAAAAGGCAGTTACACACGCTCTAAACCTGTAGGTACCATCCTCGCGTTCGGGAATGACATACGATTGCATTTCCTGCGTTGGTGCAATCAGGGCAGCAATATCCAATGGTTTCATATCATTGACGTCTTGTGGGATCCGTTGCGCAGTCACGTCGGACCTCAATGTGAGTATGCCTGTCAAGGTAGCAAGCAATGAAGACGACTTCGTTGATAGTGGACGAGGATCTATAGCCTATGTAGTGTTCCAAGTTGTTGATGGAGATTAACACGTTGTCGTTCTTGAGAAATTTGGCCACTCTACCAAAGGCCGAAACGAACGCCATCCTCCGCATGACGTTGTTGAGGGTCTTGGAAGTCAGTCGGAAGGGAGGTACAACATTGGTAACTATAGCCCTGACGTCCTCCGATGAAGAGTGGACCGGGCGTTGGACGCTTCATAGTGACCGCGAAAGGGTTTGAGAATTGGAGCCATGAGTCGAAGTCGAGCACTAGCGAGCTCTTAGTTGACTCGTTGGTATAGTTCAAATCAAAAGAAATTGCCATTCGTCATGTGCCAAGCAAGGGTTTGCCAAAGAGTCAGGCCGAATGATCAAAAGATCGGATTTAATCCTGTTCGATCTGATCCGCCTACGGCAATCGGATGCAGCCCAGTGTCCACGTTGACCGGTGACTTTTCTGTGCGTATCGTTCCCTCCCTTAGTACAAGCTGACTCACCCTATCGGTTACCTCGGATGTTTATGAACTTGTCTCCTAATTCCACCCTACCGAACCCGTGAGTTTTGTTATATAATTGTGAGTATTTTGTGCAGGACCTCAAAAACGGAGAGTCTGGTTGAAATGCAAGTTTCAACCTAGCTTCGGGTTTTCGGCAACCTAGGCGGCCTTCATAGTGCTTTAGGCAGTCTTGCGAGCATTTATCAGGTTTCTGCCCCGCTGTAATTTGGAAATGCAGTCGTCGACCGGTGAACTGCTCAACATACTATACCATCAATATAATTGGGCATACCCACAAAACATTGCTCTGCCAGAGTTCTCTGGCATTTATGACACCGATGACAAACGTACTACTTCACCACAGGATTTGTGGAGTGGGCTACTTTAAGCTAGGACAATCCCACACCGGTATCCCTTGTGGCGACGCGGACCTTGGGTTGACAGGCAGTTTTGGATTACTCGAACTACAGGCAATCTAAGCCTGACCTAAGCTTCCTGGGCTCAGCCCGCAGCCGCTTCTTGTTTTCAGGGATATTAGGTGGGAATAGCCTGAAACGGTGTTGGAAACGCCGGCTCATTAATGCTCCGCTTAACGGAGGGAGGGAGCATCCCTATTGCCCATGTAGTATACATAAATTTTACCCTCTGTATGTTACGTGCGCCATAGGCGCTATGCGCCCGTGCACAAACATCTCTTTTTTATAGTAAACAAAAACCATTCCGGAGCCATTCCCCTCCAGGTCACATCCAATGCTGTCACGGTATGGTTGTCCGCAACATCCTTGGTCACTGAGTGTGGCGATAGGAAACGTGCTGGGTATGTATTCGTGGCTATAGGCAAAATAGAGGGAACATTTATATGTCGGATCATCACTATTTCTGTTTGCCTCCCACTGTTGCCGTTCACGGCCTTCGGAACTGCTTCTTGTCGAGATCTGACATCAACACTGCCCAGATACTCTGGGTTAATATCAGGCACGACATCTATTTGCACAAAATTAAGCTTGTATATAAGAAACAGTACCGATGAAACAGGTTTGTGTGCTTCGGAGAATATATCCCACCCAGATGTGGCGATATGCTGTCAACAAAATGTGAGTGTACTTAAGAGTTATATTGCTTTTTTTCACTAAGTCACTTATGCTTTCTATATCTAGCATAGTAAACGATTCGAAATTCGAATAGTCCTCTGTGGCGTCAGTGTCCTCTTAAGGTGAGTCATGAACGTCTCTTGATGAACTGAACCACCATTTGATTCGCTGTCCATCAGAACTACATTCTCTCGTGTCAGTGATACAGCGTCATGATACAAAACCGTGATGGCTACAGGGCCCTTGGTGTAATCTTCAAGTTGTACCTCGACTTTATAGATTTGACAATAGTCACTCTGATCTGTGGTACGCAGTTCCCGCCTCTCTCTACATTACTCGATGAACTGTGATGGCAGGTCTCTTTGTGCCGCTGTATGCGGTGTCTATGTATATCCTCACGTATTTATCTCCAACAGTCATGGCTCATTCTTGCAATCTGAGTATTTACACAGGAGTCGCAGTTTGGCATCGAAATCGACCCGGATCATGATTTGTGTGTCATCTGTTGGATTCATCTTCGCTGCTTGTGAATGGGCTGGCCATGTTGTAAATTTGATGGAAGAGATTAGAGCTCTCAGTGCCGCCCTCTCATCAAACGAGACGGAAATTGTTGCGAAATTGGCTTCACCCCATCGGTTCTGGGTATTGTTGAAGACCTGGGCCGCTCCACCACTGGTCTGTATCTCTCTCTCCCTCATCTCTTACACAAGCCCTGATAATTTCTCGTCATCCAGATCATCATTAGCGACGCTGTGGTTATCTGGAGAATTTGGCCGTTCTTCGCCCATAGGAAGCGAGTGATGATTGTTCCTCTCTTTCTTTTTCTGTGTACAGGAGGTGAGCTTCATAGCTATTTAGAGGAACATGACACAGAATTCCATACTGCATAGCAATGAGCCTTGCATTCCTCGTGACTCTTGTCACGACTACTCCCACATCTGGCGCCACAGTTGCGTAACTTGCGTTGCGAAAAACATCCCTTGTCTTGTCTGTGACAACCAACGTACAAGTAACCTCAATGTTCGTTTATCAACTCTGGTGGGTTGTGTTTCAAATTTGTAAATGACCACCTCGTAATTCAGAAGTGTCCAGGAGCTTTCGAAGATTTATTCATAAACTGGGTCTTGCACGTCGAAAGCCTGGAGCAGCTGAAAGAGCTCTAGTCCTGATAGTTGAATCTGGGGTAATTTACTGCACGATTCAAGTGGGAATTTCCCAGTATTCTCGTCTGTAAGCTATGAATCGCTGATTCCGCCCTTTTAGATTGCTCTACTCATTTTAGAAGTTGTGCCATCTTCCCCCGTGAGTGCCACCGACTCACTGCCAGCCCTACATATAATATCATGTTTTTTCACTTCCCTATCGGTCAGTTCCACATCCACAGCTCATCTCTTGTTAGTAATTGACCTTCCAGTCCATGTATCCAACTGCGGTTGTTGTACTCAACGACAGGGAGTGTTCGAACGGACGGACCCTGATAAATTCATTCCAGGATATTGCTTAGCTCTAACAAAGCCGTTAGTACAGTCATTCGAAAGAAGTACGTTAGTGACACATACCGAATCCTAGCTTCCTCCACTTCTCAGATGACGCCGGGAATACAACACAAAATAGATTTACCCTTGTCCTCGAAAGGTTTTCGAAAGATTCCGAAAACAATGATCGATCGCTCCAGGCTTGGAGTTGAGAAGAGGTGTTCATCAAAGCATCTGACGATTCCAGCAGCCACAGGACATCTTTTGTGTCATCTGGTGCCTTCTTTCTGTGCCGGTCGTCCGCTGAATTTCGATGGTCGTCCCAACCCTGAAGCTTCTGCATGAGAAGAACCGAGTACGGAACGACTGGTAGTCCCGCTCGGATAACCACCTGCCATAGTTGAAGAGAAGGCAAATTCATAACTCCCGGAAGCAGAATGTCGATCTTTATGATCTCGTTTCTCGAAATAGTATCGGCTGATGGACGATAGTAGAGTATCCGATAGGTTGCTGAAGGGTCTCGTGCGGGTTTAAGGAAGAAATTATCCGGGAAACGATCGATAACCTTGGATTTGATTTCTTCCTGGGTGTGGGGTTCGTCGGGTAGTAGCACTAGAACGTCGACGTCCTGCGGGAGCATCGTGAGAAGTGGGAAGTTGATATGGTCCAGATCCTTGACTTACGTTGGGGAGTCGTGGGTTCCCGTAAAGGCTACATGCCATACTCCCAAAGATTGCGCACAAAAAGCCTGAATCCCGAAGAGCAGCGACAGTCGTCTCTGCAGCACGTGTCCGAGCTTCTTTGAAGCCCAGCTGACGCGCTGTTTTCCTGGCTATCTTACCCTTCTTGCCAACGGACTTTCCATCGCTGTCTGGTTCATATTTGGTGGTTGAGTGAGGAACTCGAGTCGGTGGGAGGAAGTATCCACGATCTAATTTTGGCGGAGCCGGGGGAACATCACCTTTCGAAGAGTAGTGCTCAAAGAATCCCAGTTTCTGCCATTGCAAGAAGAAGGCCTTGTTCTCGCTGAAAAAGCGATGGACCTGTGCGTGTACCAAGGTGTCGAGAATTTGTCGCGGGCCAGTCACAAGGGTTTGCCTCCCCATTCGTATACTGATGAGGAAAGCTTGTATCTCACGAGCAGCGCCCTCCTTCGCCCCCGGATCCGTGTCCCAGTCATGTAGGAGCTCAAGCAGGCGAGGAGGACACTTAACGGACAGGCTTATTGACTGCGCTTCCAGAGGGATTTCGGATGAAGATGATCCAGTCAATGGAGCAGACGCCGGCTGATCAGAGGATGGAAAATTTGATGTTGTCAAGCTTTCCAAATTATCCTCCAAAGACGCGGCAAGATTCGGATTGGATTGGGGGAGCCCAACAGAGTCGTGTCCAAGAGCGACTGCCTCAGATTCATCCAAGTCTGCTTGGTTGCTGGATGCCTGGGTGTCGAAGGGAGTCAGGAAGCCCATTCGCTTCCATTCCGGCGAGTAGGCCGGCTTATCCTCATAGAAGCGAGTGACTCGACTCTGTGATTCTTCGTGGAGAAGCGCGTCGAAGGCCCGTATTGGTTTGCAGTATGGCTTGCTCAAGTTACTGCGAAAGTAGCGCAGCATGGTCATGACTGCCTTCTCTTTCTGTTGTCGTAGCCCAGATTGACAGGTAGCCCACTCGGCAAGCTGTTCAAGGAGGACAAACGTGAACGGTACGAGAGGTAGTCCGTCAACGACGAAGCTGCTCGACGCAAGTGGATGGCGATTAGTGGGAGTGAATACTACGTTGATAGTTGAATGAACATGGGTGTCCATATCGCGAAGTTTGCCAGTGGCGTCATATGATAGCACACCGGAAGATGGTTCGTACTTCATGCGAGTGGCGTGTAGGGCTGAGATGGATTCGGAGAGATCATCGATACTCTCTTCGGCGTTGAGGCATACCATTATCCTTATTGACTGCAGAGGTAATTGTAAGGGAAGTTACGAAGAGGTATTAAGTCCTTACTCTGGGAACCCAACGCGTTACACCATATGCATAAGTTGCGATGTCTGCGCAGAAGGCGAAATGCAGGCCACGCTGCCGTAAAATGTCCGTAATCTCCTGCGCTGCCGTCATCATCACCGCAGGGGGTATCGTAGGGATATAACGGGCGCGAGACCGTTGAATAGGTGCTTCAGTCCTACGAGCTTGCAAATTTGCAGTGGCCATTGTGGTTCTCAAAGATCAAAGAGGTTACAAGTAGAAGCTAGAGGAAATTTATGTCCTTTCAGAGGAAGTCATGATGAGCATTGTCAACGCCATCAAATTGCGGGGCCGAGGCCCGAGTTGGCAGATTGTTATCATCAGGTGACGTGCGACGCAACACGCGCCAACCGAGTGCTAGCAAGCGTAGAAGCAAGTTACCAATCTCGTTGATGAAAGGTCCTTAATGAAGGAAGGTCATTTTATGTCAAAAATTGCCTAACAATCGAATTTTAATTAACATCCCGTCTAAGTATGAAGATTAATATAACAAGGATATGCGGAGGGGGATAGCAAATAATTCGGCATGAGGTCGTCACAAAGGAAAGGAAGAGGAAAGTCATTAGATTGGATCTCTATATGCAAATGCAATGGGTGTAATAATATAATGTTAATCACCATCGTGTCGGATTGAACTAGACCTATCGGGGTGGTTTTGAAGGAGTCACTGTCTCTCGTGGTCATTAGGTGTAGGGTCAACAACGTGTTCTCCAGCAAGGCCAACATCCTCGACAGCATTTTGTTTGTCTCCGAGATACCAATTGGGCATCAGGAAGGCGAGGAGGAAGGGGATGATGGCGAAGATGGTCGCAACGATTGTCATAATCTTCATAACGTCACCATAGGCTATAGGAGGCGCCGTGAGCAGCAAGAAAATAACTATCAAAAGGAAATGACTGACCTTCGATGACACCTTCTCGTACGGGTGTACCACGCTCGTACTTCAAGGCCAGTGTGATGGATCCGAAGAGAGCATCCCGCTCCTCCTGGCTAAGGAAGGAAAGGTGGACTGCTAGCTTGTCAGGCATAAGGTTCGACCAAATGGCACCGGCTGTATGGCAACAAGTGAGTAAAAATCCGACAAACTGCCTATATACGAGTTGGCTGACCGATACCGCCACCGATGGCTCCACCGATTTCGGTGATCAAGAGGACAACGGCGGTGACCATCGCAACATCAGAGTGAGGTACAGATGCCTGGGCACCGACTTGCGAGGCAACGGCGGCGAAGCCTCCACCGATACCCTGGAGCAGCTGAGTCCAGACAAGTTCTGCGTCCGAACCGTTGGCGCCACGGGAGTGGATCATGAGTCCGACACCGAGGATGCGGATGGCGAGACCGATGACGAGGAGGTGCTGAAGAACAAATTTAGCACTTATGGGGATGAAATAAGCCCCTGCTGAGAATACCTTATAACGACGCAGGTACCGCATGCCGATGCCGGCGGCAATACCGAAGACGGTCAGAGCGACGGTCTGGGTCTGTGTGAAGTATGTCGTGTTGATGACAGTCCTGAGATAGGCGATCAGCGGAAGAGGGTAAGTCTATCTGAGGAAAGGCGTACCATGGCTTGACGACAACGATGTACGAGTAGAGGTAGGTATAAGAAATATAGAACGAGATCTATAAAAATTCTTTAGTGAGCCCACGATGTGGAGGACAGAAGAGACATACAAAGTCGAAGGCTCCAATAGCAGAGGCAATGACGACGCTACGGTTCATGACGAAGCGGCGAGGAATGACAGGGTATTCAGCGAACTTGAAGTCGTAGAAGGCGAAGACGGGGACCAAGACACAGCCGACGACGATCATGGCAATCATAGAAGCTGACGATCACGTTAGATGACGTTCAGTAGTTCGAAAAGGAAGCGCACCATTATTCCATCCTCCTTTGGCCGTGCTGGACAAAGTGAGGGGCAGCAGAATGAGCGCGACGGAAGCGCCAAGGAGAAGGAGTCCAGGAATATCCAATTTGTTCGCAACATGCAGAAGTCGTTGAATGAGGCTCTTTCCCTCTGAGTTGCGCTTCGGTGCTATGCCGAGCTTGCGCGCCTTGTTCTCAGCCCAAAGAAGGGTGCTGATGAGTGGGAGGAGAGTAACAGGGATGAGGATAGCGAACATGCCGTCTATGAAAATAAAGTCAGCGACGAAAAGAATAAAAGAAGTCCAAACGGTGTACGTACATCCCCAACGCCAGCCAGCTCCGGTGACGATGTTCGCGGAGATGTTGGCTCCGACGAAGGCATTGACAATGAAGGGCATGGAAATGAGCGAGGTGACAAGACCACGCCATTTAAGTGTGGTAATATCCGCAATGATGATTTGAGTCAGTAGTTGCAGACCACTGTTGAGTGCGTGATCAGTTGTCGTTTAATACGTTTGTTAAACGGCTGGAACATACGTGTAACCACTGCGTGAAAAACCAGCGTTAGTGCCAAGCGAAGCCCAAGAGGGCTGAGGACTTACATTGCGTAAAGGATGATACCACCAGCGACGGTCTGAATGTTCTTCGCTGACGCGATGATGATATAACCTTGAGAGAAAAATGAGTGACTGGTTTTGAGGCATGCATGTGGAACATACCGACGACGTAAAATACCACTGTCGATATGTTAGATTCGCCAAAGAACAGCATAGATAGGTGACTCACGGACGACAGCATAGGCAGAACCACGAGATGTGACATCGGCAACCTTCGCAATGACTGGTTTTCCGACCGCAACTATCAAAGATTATCAGCACCACACATAGCGAAGATAAAAGAAGAGAAAGACTAACTGATCATGGATTGCGCAACCTGGATCGTACTTATGAGTGTGTGGTTCTCGAACTCAGATGCAGCATAGTAGAGATAGGTGTATGTCGTCGAGCCGTCCAGTGAGTAGATGTAAGCCGCTAATCCCAAACTATGAACAGGCAAAGATTGGAGTCAATACGCGATTATTATGTAGAATATAGCGTACCTAATAAACAAGGCCCACTTGGAGTACTTTCCGTACACCATATGCGTCGCCTCGACCGTCTTCACACCAAGATAGGCAGAGGTGTCCTCTGAGCTCGTCGTGGAATCCACCCGTTCCACATCCAACGCCTTGGAAACGTTCTCTTTGGAAGGGGACATGCTGAAGGAGGGGGCGATGTGAATACAAAAAAAAGGTCCAACATTTTCCGAGCTTTATAGCTGGAGCGGTATGGTTCAAGCGGGTGGTTGCCATCCTTGAGAAAAACGCGTGATGGCTTGTGGTTCGATCATCTGATAAAACTCGCTTAGTGCATCTCCCTTTATCTGATAAGAAGTTTTCTCTCAAAGTAATCTGATTAGCCTCAAGGGATCAAATTTCTTGATCTCCTCCCAATCTCTCACGTTTAACTCTTAGCAACTTGCCTCCATCCTTTGACCCTGCTCGTTGCCCAGTCCTTGAAGATAGCAATCCATAATTCCTTCATTATTGCGCTCAAAACCAGACTTCCAAAGCTGGCTCAGCAAACTCTTGTCTACGCCAAGACATAATGTTGCCCTGAGTTATTGGTGGCATTTTGATCGCTCGGAACATCATTTCAAACTCTTCTGAAGTTCCCGACTTCCGGGACCGAGACTCTCTGTCCTTGGAGTGCGTTCCCCCGATGGCCGCATGCTTCGAAGAGAGGTTTCGCTTTGATGTTCATGCATTCATGCACAGTAATCATGACGAAACAGTTTTCTCTAATGCTCGGGTGAAGTCTTTTTCTGGCTCATGCTCAAGGTCTGGAGGCTTCAAACAGTCCTCGCGATGACGGTCTGAGTGTACCTGGTACGTAAATCCCCTGGACGAGACCTGATTTCGTCTGGAGGTATATTCACGTCAGTATAATTAACCTTTCCTCCCTCGGTTCCTCGAGGCGAGACATGGCCTGGGTTTGTGCTGGTATGGAATGCAGCGGATGGAGACTGACGAATTTCGGGCTAAGCCGGGCCACCGCCGGCCGCGATAGATGCACGATCTGTACCTGAGGTCGCACCTGCCACTCTCGGCCGAAAGTAAAGCCAGCCGAATGAATACCCACAAGATCATCTATCGTCTGGAAAAAAACCCTCGCAGTCATTGATTCGGAATTGAACTGGTTGCGACATGCGAAAGTCTCCCATGTCTCGTCGCACCAACTGGCGTTTCGAAAGCTGTCTCTGTCTCGCATCGCGTGTACTGACATTACTCCATGTAATAATCCAGTAAGGGTGGTACGACATCAGTCTCACACCGCGCCCACGGGGAGTCTCTCTCAGCTCTCAACCACTCCACCTGCCTCTTCATCTGCTCCAGAACAGGGCCCATGCCCCCATCACCCCCGCGATTCTGCCTCCGAATCGCCGTCATCTGCTGCTCGAGCTGTACAATGCGGCCACCGAGCTGGACCTGGCGGTGGGTTGGCGGATGGTCCGCGATGTCAGTGTGCAGAAGTATCGCAGACCTGCGAAACTGTGATCGAGTGGGGCCTTTAGGCGTTGCCAGCGTGAGCTGTGGCTGGAAGCCGAGCGGCGGAAGGATGGGGCTGGTGCCGATGCCGCGACCGTGCTCAATATCCGGAGCGACAGGGCGGTGCTGTACCATTAGATCCCGATGGAATGTTAAACGGCGCTGGGCCCTGGCTTCCTCCCGACGTCGTCGATTAAGGACGAATAAGATGGCGAGGATGAGAATGAGAATGACCCCGCCCAAAACGCCCCCAACGATAGCCGCAGTGTTAATTGAGGGTTTCGACGAGGCACTGGTGGGGGCTTTGGTCGACCCGGCATGAGTTAGGGTGCTGCAAGTTGATGAGTAAGTAGAGTCAATGGATTGAGTGAAACAATACGCACGAAGTTGAGGAAGCGCTAGTTATTCTGCTGAAAGTGTTAGAAGAGGTTGCCGGAAGATGAGCAAACGCTCACGTTGATGTTGATGCAGAAGGAGTTCCGGTGGGACCACTAGTGCCCGAAGTGGTTGCTGTGACGGTAGAGGAGGTTGTTGGCAGTGCAATAACCGTTCTATAAGAAGCTTTAGTTTAGCCTCAACTGGGAGGGTTATGACTCACTGGGATGACGGCGGCAGTGAAGGGCTTGGTGGATTGGCACCCACATCAATGTGAGAACTTGCCGCGATGACTTGGTCGCCGTGTCTACTTCGGACGCGACCGATTAGTGGGAAATAAGTCTCTGGCGCCTAAAGAAATCGGTACTCACTCAAAATCGACTGCTTTGAGTACAAACGGTCTGTTAGAAGTAACATCTTGTCAGTCAAGGCTAGCTTTGACGAGAGAAGAACATAACGCACCCTTGCGTCATAAACGTCACAGGAATTGTCCCACTAAGTTCTCCATTCGGTGCCTCGATAGTTGCCGCGAACCCAACGTCTACATGCCCACTAACGAATCTCAGGTCAAAGATGGTTGGATCCCCGTCTTCCCTTGTCCAAGTGACGGTCGTGGGCACCAACACGCCCGCCGTGGAGCCTACTTCGAGTGTCACGACCGCGTATACAGTCGGCAGGAACAAGACACTAATTATTCTGTGGGAAATCAAGCATATGAGCGCGCTGGCAGCTGACATACGCCCAACCAGCCGTATCAGGAAGTCACATACGGAAGAAGACATTGCATAACTGCTGCTGCCAGAGACAGTAGTCTGCTGTGGGCCGGGGGCGATGAATGAAATGAGCGGCCAGCGCTATTTCTTGAGAAAGCAGAAGAGACGGCGGAATCGAGTGGGGCAGCGGAGCAACAGTACCAGCCTGTTACTTCTGGTGTAGGGAATCAACCTGGTCCAGCCTGGTCTCTGGGAAGGAGGCATGAAGAGCCTGCACCATCTCCGTCGACGTGGCTGTGTAAAATGATTGTATCAAATGTGTGGTCTCCGTGGGTTGATCAAAGATATCTGTAACGCTGGAGACCGGCGCTGTTTGCCAATATTCGCCAGAACAAATATGCCGCTCATCGTGCTCAACGACGTGTATAAGACCCAACGACCATGAAGATCGAGTCAAGATTAAAAAATGAAATGATATGGGCAGCGAGAACTTTTGATTGATCTGGGCATGATCAATGGGTTCGCCTGAAACACTCCTTAATACATACCACTACAGTTATTAAGTATGACGAGCTAGTAAGTAGTCAGTCCTTAGTCAAAAGATAATCTGATTAGTGGTATGATACCAGATAATACCTATGTAAGTAGTGATTGTAAAGCTGCGTCTAGGGGTTTCGGAAATAGACATGTGGAGTGGTGGGGCGGCAGGAGTAAAGAAGACCTGAAGTCGGTCAAAACTCCGGGATCGACGAAAAGGGAAAGTCTGCTAGCTAGCTGCTAGTGCATCTAAAAGTGTGTTGCTCAATTGAGTTGCTTGGGCGTATATACATGTAGGAGCGTCCCAAGACTCAGTAACTTCGACGTTTCCCCGCTTTGGACCCGCTTCGGTTTCCGCTGAAAATACGCTGATAGAACACAGGTTTCGGCGGCACCTGCTGTTGCTGCTGCCCCCCATAAGCCGTGAGCGGATATATGGCGGGCGGATATGCGGCACTATTCGGATACTGTGCAGGCGGAGACACAAGAGGCTGTGCTCCGGGATTTTGCCCATAGTAGGCTGTCTGAACAGAATGCTGCAGCGGAGGGCGTTGGGGGGCGTACGCCTGGGCTGCGGGGTATGTCGTGTTTGGAGGGAAATAACCCTGAGGGGACTGGTAGTACGACGACGACGCCTGAATGTGAGTTCTGGTCAGCGCCCGTTGAGAGAGTGAAAGTGATGGATGGACTCACACTGGCGGAGCTTACGCCTTGCATAGAAGGATAGACGTAAGAACCCGGGGAGGTCGCCTGCCCAGGATTTGTGGGCGGACCGTAAGGATACGGGTAGGCTTGAGCCGGTGAGGTTGGGGGTGACATCAGATATACCGGGGCACGGTATGACGAAGAATGATGATGAGAAGAGTGGTGACGTGCGTGTGAAGGCCTGTGTTGAGGGTGTATTACGTGTGAAGGTGAGTGAGGCTGATAGGGCATAGGTCCAGGGGCGCGTGGTGACGAGGAGTATGGAGCCGTGGATGACGATGACGATGACGACGACGACGAAGAGTTTCGGCGGGGTCGGACCTCATGGTAAGATTGGCTTTTCCGCCGTTGTGTAAGGCGCTGGAAGAAGGAGGGCTTGCGAGATTCACCCGAGTCAAACTGCAGCCGATGCTCCTCCGTTTGGTTGACCCATCGTGCAATACGCTCCTGAGTGGACTGGTAGCGCTCGTAAGCTTCTGGGGAATAATCATACTCTGTCATTGCGGAAGCAGGTCGTCAGAGAGGGAGAGAAGGCGGGCCAGCCCAAAAAGCCTGTGGAGACACTGTGGAGATGTGGGTTGAGTAGGATGTATAAGAAGCCGACAAAAGGCGGTGGCACCTGCTTTTGTAGTGCAACGCCGTCAGTCACAGTGATCTGATGACGCCAAACTTCTATTGAGATTCCAGATTGAACTCGCCCAGCTTTCACCAGGAGAAGACAATGGCGAGGGATGTATTTAAGACGAGTCAATGGGGCCTGGGTACCCGAAACATCTAGACGTGGACGTGAAGAATGAGGTTGACATGAGGCCGAAAGGGGACAATTGGCCCTGAGCTATTACAACAGTTGCTAACAAGATGCCAGGATAGGAAAGATCCTTCACAAGGAGACCTATATTTTTAGTCTGATTAACTATTATGGTTGAACTGAAATACTCACTCCGAGAGTGCGCCCACCTTGAAGAGCCTCGGATATTTTACGCTCGCAACAAAATAGAACCACCGAAATATTTACACCCTGGTACCACCGTGTAGATCCAATCAGAATCAGAATAGGAAAGTTGAAGATCATGATCAGTGGAGATCACAGCTGCATGAAGACATCGCATGCTTCAAGTTTCCTTGTACTTACGTTGTTGGCAAAGACAATGGGAGAATTGGAGATCAGTGTCGGAGACAAGTTGAAAGCCGGACCGATTGATCCGGCGTTCCGCTTAATTTTGTGTGGCGGTGCTACGACTGCTTCTGACTGGTTTCTTGTTGTTTGACTGACTCAACTTTCTCCGATTTTCAACATCTAACTTTCCTTTGGCCCAGTGAACGACTGCATAAAGCTTACGCCAGGAGTATCTTGAAAGATACTGCGGTGTTATATACATGGATCCCTATATATGGCCATGCTTATTCGATACGCCAAATTACAACCACGAGGCGAACACTGGTATGGTTGCAGCTGGGCCGGATTGGCAGGAATGCTGCGCACACGTTCTCCGGGGCACTAAGGTCCGTTATCATTATCTTCTCATATACGCCTCCTCGTCATTGTGCAGTGCCTCCGTATATTAACAGGATTATTATACGACGGATCCTATCAGCGCAAAACAAAAACAAAAAACGCGTCAATTGACAGCATTTGACTTCCATTATCCGATTTACTGACAGCGGCGCCTCTCTAGCAGGCACAATTCTTCCCCCCGATACAATGCATCGATGGGTCAGCTGAACTTTCTGGCTACTCTCACTTCCCCATCCAATTTCCAGACTCTTCAATTATTAATGCCCCCCACTTCCAATCGGAAACGCCGTGACATCCACTCAGGCTTTCATGATTATCAATGCCGTTACGCAGCTATGAACTCCGTCGGTTGCGGAGGGTAGAGGGTTCATTTAGCTTTCAACGACACGTATGCTTGCTCTCCCGATACCCTATGTGCCTCCTTTCCTGTTCAAATATAACGCAAATTCTTTTTGTTTCACCCTCAGAACCCTCAAGATCACGCATGTCGTATTCATTACCGCGACGCAGATGAGAGATACATATGTCTTATACAAATGCGATCATTCAATACGGGACGATAGCGGCAGCCAGCCGCAGGCAGTGATCATTGCATTCAGTTTTCTTATCCAATCTCTTATTCCCTCCCAGAAGGGACCTGTTGGACATGCATGCTAATCAAATTTTGCCTTGCGGACGCATCTTGGCACGTCAACCTTCAAGTCTGTTACATACAACTCGTGTAGACCTCATGTTGGTGCCACCAAACCCTTGTTCGAATTCGTTATACAGCTTCAGATCAGTGTTCTAGACGCTCGCCACTACAAGAATCTAGACATCATATGTACAACAGTGACATAAACACACAACTTCCTATTCAAGTTCTTGATCCTGTCAGGTGCTGAGCGGCGTCGACGTTGGGTGTGCATCAACATTCGGCGATGTGTTCCCGCTTTTCACAGCGTTCCTGCAGGGCTCACTCGAACATTGAATTGTATGTCAGTTCTCTATCTCTATGTTGTTTCATGACTTGATAAGCATCTGACGATATATATATAGTTCGACCACCTGAAAAGAAGGAAACATTCTCCTTCAACATGTTTTTCGTAGGGATCGTAGCTGCTATTCTCGCCAGTGCGGCCTCTTTGGCACATGCTCAGCCCCCTATACCACCCGCTGGCGTGCGTCCATCTGTCTGTTTGGTTTGAAGAAGGGAAGACTCTGACATAACGATATTGTAGTTGTATTGTTGTCCGCCCATCGGTCCTAATGGACTCTCGCTCAACCGTCAGCAACTCAATCCTTATGCGATCTTCTGCTAGTCCGTGCCTTCGATTCACTGCGAGCTTTACATTCAAGGCTGATGTCTTCATACCACTTTAGCTACAGCGAAGACACTACCGAAGGTTGTTTCTACGTAAGTGTTGTTTCGACCGTGAAGGGCGTAGCCACTGAAGTCCCTGAGAACAGAATCCGGGGACTGGAGCTGGAGGTGGTCCCGCAACAGGCTGCCCAATTCTGGCAGACGCCAACCCACACCCTCCATCATGCCCTGTATAGGGCGCATATTATATAAAGCGTCATTTATACTCAACGTTGGACTCTTGGATCGTGATCAGTATCTTGTATACAGGACCCATAGCCTGTGGACAGAATAAAGTCTGTCAACTGAGGCTTATATAATGTTTCGAAGAAATCAAGGCTTGTGGAATCGAAAGGATCGTCAAGGCTTCATTACCCAGGACTAAATTACTCGATGATTGTGAACATATTCTTCTACGGTACCCCTGATCTCGTGGTCTCTCAAGCCCAGATCTCGGGAGGATAGGTCTCATTCACGAGGCGGGCAGCGTCCTTCGACATCTCAGCAAGTACCTGCAGCACAGGATTGTTTTCCAAGTCATCATCGTCTGGAATTTCGAGAGAATCCTGAGTGAGCCGCAACGGTACTCCGATTGGGCGGCCTTCTTGGATTTCAACCACAGTGTCACGGTGGATGTGCATTGTGATGATGGTCATTTCTCTGCAGTCGTCGTCCGGATACATGAGATGTACCTGAGCGATATGATCAGCACAGGTTGCGCATTGAGAACAGTGGGGCCAATACTCACAACATAGCATCCATCGGGATTGGTGGCAACGTTTTTTTCCTGTAGATTCATGGCTTGCCCGAGAAGAGCGAGGATGTCATAGGACTGCAGCGGCTCAGTATCACGTTGCTTGATCCACCGTGTCGGCGTGTCTTCGTAGAGGTCTTTATACTTCGCATGACGGTGGCGGGCATCAGTATACCGATAGACAGGTAGAGGCCCGATCGAGCCGCCGCCTGAGCAGTCGACAACGACACTGACACCGTCAATAGCATTGTACGAGGTACGAGAAAGGGATACGAAGTGCTTCTCGTCCTCCAAGAAATATGACATGGCCTTGTCAAGAATCCGCGGAATCATGTCCAGAGCAGTTAATGGATCCTCCTTGCGATCTTCGCGTAAGCGTTTGAAAAGGTAGCATAAAAATCGATAATATTTCGACTCGGGATTTTTTAAAACGGTGCCCCGAATGCGGCGTTCGATGGGAAGAGGCGACGGGAGATCAAGTTCATGTATGAGGCTTTGTGGCCAGAGATGCGGGGCTATATCCTTGAGCCGGTTAAAAGGATTTGATTGTGGGGAGGGTGTAGCGCTCATATCTTGAGAAGGAGGAGGGATAAATTTTGAGTCCTGACTCTGTTGACAAGTCGAAGGTGCAATTACACTGTCGTACAACCGGGACCACTGTTACTTATATACAATAGTTGTTCGGACCTTGCCGAAGGAGTTGATCATATTGATCGTGGCCACAGATCTACCTCGACATTTCATTTTCGCACGATCTTGAGCATCTAGGAATATCATAGATGGTCCGTTTTCATGACGATGCCGCACCCACACCAAATTTGCCACCACTCCAAAGAATCCTGTATAAAACGTCAATCAAACATATGTCATGACTCATAAACGTGCAAGGGGATGTCCAATCCCTGTGCCTCCCAGGAATCAGCGCTCCACGACCCAAGTGGCCCCAAGTGGCCACTTGCCGCTCGGCCTCTTGTCTCGGTTACTGTACCTTAGTGTATGGTAGATATCAAGCCAAATTCTATTTCGTTAAAAATGAGCATATATTGAAGTCCTATTCTATACTCTCAGCATGGAAAAGTCAAGGAAAAGTTTCCCATTATCGTCAAAGGACCAGACATTCTCCTCCTGGCCACCAAAATATAAATTTCCGTCCTCGCCCACTGGCATGACAACGCCGACCAAACTGGCGTCCGTACAAAAAATTTGTTGGCGCTCGTTGGTGACTTCAAGTACCAATACATCGTAAACAATCTGACTGAAAATTTTCAACTAAAATTGAGTTCATTCTGTTCGATTTGCTACTACTTACTGGAATGGCTACCCGTCGTTTCAGGGTGGCCCTGCGGGCTGCGGCGCATTCTTAACGGTTTCTTGAAGACCACCTGTCACGCATAACGCGGGCCGGGTTTCTTGGTCGTACTAACCAATGAGTCGAAGTGTAACACACCCTCGTCAGTTTCTACCATACGCTAAGGTACAGTACCTTGATAAAACGGGATGAGAAATGCCCCTAGCTCCTAAGGAGTGAGAGCGGTATGTAGAGACAGGCCACCTTGTGATTATTCCAACAACTGAGCAAGACGCGCGGTAGTCTCTCCTAGACTAACACCATCAGTCGTATCTCCGTTCTGTAGACGCGCGGTTGCTTGTTCCCTTTGTCACTCAACGATCATCAGAAATGCGGATAGTGGGCCACTATCCGGTTTCCAACACAGCCCTGATAGTGGCCACGTTTTCGATATTTTTGCCATATCACTGCCATATCTCATGCAAGTCGCAGCCAGTTAGATACGACAAGGCACACAGATACCCGATACGCTCACACTTCGGGGAGACTTTCGTGTATCCTGAGAAACATGAGTGAGAAACACGCCTTTCAACTTCTAACACATGTTTCTGAGGAAAAACGCACGAAAATATCCCCATATGGTAATTTTACGGGTTTTTCTGAGGAAACATGAGTAAGATGTCCGAAGACCTGGATCTCTTTCATGTATCCGAAGAAACACTAGACCCTCCCTGAAGTGTCAGGTTTGCTTGTTCTGAAGGCCCGATTTGGTAGCATCCTTAATCGTCATGTCATTTCATATCGCCACCAGACCCCCATGGTGTCCAGCGGGGTGGCTCACTGGTGGTTCACATGGTAAATTTGCGGGTACCTTAGTGGCTTTCTACCACATTCAAGGTCAACCTCTTCGGAAAGGGGTACCCTCACCCAAATCTGTATCATCTTGTGCTCAGTTTCTATCACGCAGTTCAATGCCGCCCACTATACCCTATATGTCACCGGCTACAAACTCACCGCATAAATAAGCTCAGATATTTCAATTTGAGCTCACCAACTCCCCCCCCCCAGTGTCTCTAATAACCTGCCCCTTGCTCATCAAACACCACCCTAGGGTTTCACTATGCCTACTGCAACTGATATTCATGTCAAATTTACTGCCTCATCGCTGAGACCCTCTGCAGGATCTTTGACCACTCGCAAATACCCCAACAATAAAGCCGACTTCTTGACGACTATCGATCATATCAATATCGATGATGTATCGATACACCGTCTATCAGCAAGCCAGTGGAAAGGCGAGCATTTGATTAAATGTCGTGTGTTGGTCGCCGAAACTTTTTTCTGGGAGGATAATGAAGAGCTCGAGATGAAGGCATTTCAAATGGTGCAACAGAACAAAGGCCTCGTCGACGCACTCGGGTTTCCGGACCATGGTTTACTCCAACCTGCGCACATACAGCGTAAAAATCTCGCAAAGAAGACTGCAGATTTTGCGTCAACCTTCTATGCGCATCTGAGGGATGTTCTTAGCCCACAGGACTTGGACCCGACATCTACATTTGGCCCGGTCCCCTCTGTACGCGTGCGAACTCTACGTGCGACAGCGCGGAAGAACTATCACGAGAGTGCTCTTGAAACCGCTCCAGTTGAAACTACTAGTGACAATGCATCTATCCCCGACAATGGCCGGGACGCTTCCTCTGCTATTGAGGCAAGCGATAGCTCCCCTGATAGTATTTCTATTCTAGTCAAGCGTCGCCGTGCCGCAGGCCAGCCTTCCGACAGATTTGAAGAGGCATTCTCTCAAATTGATGAGTTGAGTGCTGTACTCGACGAAGCCAAGACTGGAGGCCATTCCGACACCCTTCACGATATCAGGACCGCGCTCTCTGCTCTCGCTGATTCCGGATCTTTGTACACACCAAGTGTCAATCTTGCGGACTCTGGTGAAAACACATCGGATAAAGGCATCTCTATGGACGAGCTGTTGACCACAGTGACGGGACATTGGTTCACAAGAATGATTTTGCAATCATTTAATGTTAAACTCGGGACTCAGGATAAATCAGGACAATATCCTGCATACTTGGACGCCAATATCTCCCAGACGCGCTACATCGTCCCCACAACGCATGGTACTTTCGAGGCTCGAACCGACGGGGCCGTTGAAATCAGGACCTACGACGTTCACAAACGACCCACTCCGGAAGTGACACCAATCTCCCGTGTACTAACGGACATGGAATGTAAAAGGAATGAAAAAGTCTCGTTCCTCCCACAGCACTTCTCACAGCTAATGGCAGGCATGGCATCTCGCCTGCAAGTCTTCCAAGACGAAGCATCAGTATCAGCCTATGAGAAGTTGACCATTTCACGCAGGACGGTGCATCTGCTGTGCTACAATAGGCATACGTTCAGGGTTGTCTGGGCAAACTTTGACACGGACTGGCTCAACTGGATGTTTGGCCCCTGGGGAGGAGAATTAGCTATCGCAAGTGGCAAGAAAGCAACGGAATTGAAGAGGGCAGCCAATCCCCCAAAGCCCCGTTCCGAAGGTGCATTTGGGCCTCGAAATATCTTCCAGAGTGCGAGAATAAGCAGGCATTACTCCCTCGCTTCCCAGAGAGATCGATTGGAAATTGCCAAGATCATTGTCTATGTGACATGCATGAGGAATGACGTTCTACCAGTGGTCTTCAACTATGATGTCTGGCGTGGAGATTAGAGCGAGTAATTAAGTAGTGGAGTCTGGACAAATACAACTTACACATGTGGTTTCACTTAAATCAGTTGTCAAGTCGGCGTGACCGTTTTACAAAGTAGAAGTTATTTCTCATATTCAAAGCCGATTGGAACTTGTGAAAACCCCGATAACGATCAAGCGGCGAGTTCAGTCTTCCCGGTAGTAATCTTTAAAGAAGCTCTTTAGCATGGCGGACGTTGGACGTTCAAAGCATGCGAACCACACCACGGATTGCTTGAATGAGAATCAGAACCCGAGCGAAGACACTACCGAAGCTTGTTTCTACGTAAATGTTGTTTTCTACCTGGGCCGTGGAAGGGGCGTAGCCACTGAGGTCCCTGAGCACGGAATTCTTGGACTGGAGTAGGAGGAGGTCCGGTCACAGGTTGCCCGATTCAAGGGGCGCAGACCTATATATCGTATATAACCTTGAAATTGAATCTCTTCACACTGGTGACACCACATCTTGAACAAGAGGAACCTCGCAGTTGTAGATCATCATTGGCCTCGATGAAACTCGGGTATATAAGCTACGCCGTACTACTGACCACTAACATGAGTAGCATGAGTATGGGAGCGTTTCACCACAAAGCTTCATCAAAAATTGATCATTCTACATACTGAATCTCAAAATTCCTGGTACGCTGGTACCAGACTAGCCTCGTGGTAGATGTCGTCTCTTTTTATCGTCATCATCCTGTAGTTCGGGGCCAAACAGCCCAGGAAGGAGCTATGTCCGCAACCGCCATTCCTTCGTATACAATACCAGTGAGAACCTGGAACATCTCGTTTTCCTCCCTGTTCTCGTCAAGACTGAGCGGGAAAACGTCGAAGTTGAGGGCGATGGGCTTCAATTTTTCATGGTTGTGTTCGAGCGCCGTCACCGTTTCTCCTGGGACGTCTGCTGTAAGGGCAACGATGCTTTCATATCTTTCAGTAGGGTAGAGTACGTGTACCTAGAGAAACGGAGGTGTAAATTCACATTTTAGTTTTGGAGGCAGAATGGACGCAAAGGCATTGCAACGCACCCTGTAAGTACCGTCTCCGCGCTCGGGGATGTCATATCTGAAGTTCACGTGCCAACGCAATTAAGGTAGCAACATCCATCGCATCCACATTTTTGGCGTCTTGTGGGATTCGTTTCGCGTTCGGATCGGCTTGTCGCCGTTCTTCGACACGAGTGAAGCTATCGGTATAGCGAGCGACCGTGACTCCATCAGTATTGCACGCAACATTATAATCAATACAGTATTCCAGGCTGTTGATGCAGATTAATGCGGGGTCGTTCTCGAGAAACTTGGCCCCTCTGTCGTACGCCGCAGCAAATGCCATATATCCTATGAGGTCGGTTATGGTCACAGTGATCTCCGCGTCATCCTGGAATCCCGCGTCGCGAAGTGTCTTGAGCTTTTGGACATATTCGTCTACATCCGCCATGGGCACCTTGAGTTTGGCACTAGCGTCTGGTACTGGCTTTCTCGCAAGCCGGAAGCAGGGTACTGTATCGACAACTAGAGCTTTGACAACCGCTGGCGACCAGTTGACGGGATCGTTGTACTCCTTGTTGGGGTTATGAAATGGGTTGAGAGTGTAAGCCATGAGTTGGTTGAATTTATAGGCAGTCGAGAGTACATCAGGCAAGGAGCGGACTGTGCCGCCATCAAAAATAAAACTAACAATTGCCTTTTATATTTAAAGTTCAATGCGGAAGATCGAACGTTCTGTCAAACACGTCACAGCCACCTCGCTGCAGTCATTTTGTTTTCTTCAACGTTCAACCCTATGACGCGGATTCTAATTCACATCGAATTCTTGACTTTCGCTCCCGTTCACCAACAGTAACTCTGGGAGACTTTTCTCAAACTGCAGGAAGAACTTTCGCCCACAGAAAGCCTACTCCATTGCAGCTCTTTTATTACGACAGTGAGAATTTCTTCCGCCGAGTTCTTTTTGGCCCTGCAGGTTCCTCTACCTTCGAGATCGTTATCTATAGCACAACACAAGCAAGAATAAGATTGTGTTGGGCTAACGAGGCGGCATGATGCAATTGGAGCCTTGGTGGCAAGTGGAGTCCGTAGAAGGCTATGAAAACACCTCCTGAGATGGGAGATGAAAGAAGCTAGTGGAGCTGGATTCGAGGATGCCTCCCATTGCATCTGAAATCTGCAGTAAATGATAGCGGTGGCTGGAAAGTTCGTGTGGATGGCGCACGATAAAGCTTATGTGGCTCATCAATTCTTTATTCACCGTATGTCGTTCTCATCCTCATTAACAATGTCCCTACTGACTTAGATAAACTAGTAGAAATCCTTGCGGTTGTTCGTAAGGTGGCGCGTACACCGTACTAAAAATAGTCTCACCTAACTGAATGTATGACGTCGGGAGGGCATCATCGACTCACTTCATATATAAACCTGACCCGCAATTCAACTCGACCGCAACTCCCGTTCTTTCCTTTTACAATGTCATTACCACCAGCAACCAAAGATATCAGCAACCACCCCGCTGCCGGTTCCGTCGCAGAACCTGTCAATAGGCAAGAAAAAGACAAGGATGTCGACCGCAAGGTGTGTATGGCCATGCTTCGTGGAGATGCAGTATATATACTGATATTGTCGACTAGCTCCGTCTCTACGGCATGATTGAAGCTTTACGGCATGGCCGGCTTCCAACGAATAAACAAATCGACCAAACTCTCCAATATGTGCTCGACAACTCACCTGTGACGACCGAGAAGCTTTCGCCCGACGGGAAGAAGCTCGTTCGAGATGTGCAGGAGATCATCAATACTTTACGCAAGATGGTGCATGAGAAGAACCGCGATGAGTTGCTGCAGCAGTTTTTGTGGCATACAAGAGACGTGCAAATGGATAAGGAGCAACTGGGACAAATCAAGGAGGGCGTCGCCGCTGGAAAGCCTGGTGACACGGAGACGGAGAGCCAGCAGGGTACGTTCAGTTTCGCCTTCCATGCGCATGTACATACTAACTTCCACCCCACAGCCGTACGACACCTCCGCACGCTCCTCTCCATCGTCCTCACCAACTCCGAAGTCCGCAAACTTCTCTCAGACGCCTCCCTCATAGGCCGCGACCTCCTCTCCACCGGCATGCAAAAAGCCTCCTCCCACATCGCCCCGTCCAAAGACGCCCTCGCCGGCGTAGACCAATCCGGGCCGCAAGACCAGTTCGTCAGCGAAGGCGGACGCAAGGTTGGGCCTGGGGAGACGCCGATCCTCGAGGGGAGGGTCCCCGGCACAGGCGTGAGCGTCAAGGCGAATCCGAAGGAGGACGAGGCGAGGATCCGGGGAGAGGATGGGCAGGAGAGGGACGTTGGGGAGGTTAGGGATACGTTTAGGGAGCAGAGGGATAGGGCGGCTGAGAGCGCGACAGGTGCCGCGATGGATCAGGAGCGGGGCGCGTCGAACGCGGATCCTGTGAGGTCTGGCATCGATAATACCGACACTAGCCGGCTTGAGTCGACTGCGAAGGGCATTGTGGGCGACGAGCGCGTCGATCGGGCAAGGGAGGCTGGTGAGGGCGCGCGTGGAGCGACTTCTGGTGATAGGGATACGGAGCATGTGGACGAGGGGGATCTCGAGGGAGAACCCAAGAAGCAGGGATTTATGGACCGCATGCGAGGAGTTCGGGTACGTGTCTTATATCTTTATTATCGCTTCCTAATTTTGATGAGGTCTCCGTAGGACAACTTCTCTGACCGCGTTCCCACCGAACAGCGAGAGCGTATCGAGCGAGGGAAGAAGTTCCTCGCCGAGGATTATTTCCCGCCTGAGAGGAGGGATCAGTTCATCTATCGCGGCAAGAAGGTGAGTTTCGTTTACTGACTTTTCTTATTCTACAGATGCTGATATAAAGCGCAGGTCATCATCGAATGCCAGAAGCACGATGACTACCAGGAGTCGATTCGGTGGCTCCTTGCGTACGTGAGCAACTACGCGCAACAGGGGCATCAGACCGTCAAGGATCAGGGAGGAAACATAAAGGCGGTTGGGGAGGTACATTCGTTTCTGTTCTTACCAGTTCGATTCAAACTCATTTGTATGGTGACTTTACAGGAGTCCTTGAAACGCTCCATCTCCGAGATCCGTACGCTTCTTGAGCGTTTTGCGAATGGCCAAAGCATGGAGCCTATCCTCGATGCATTCCGTGCCCTCAGCGATGATGCTCGGCAAGACTCTGAACTTCGGGACTGGTTCCAGGACGTTAATCGATATGTCCATAAAGTTCGTATCTTCTTTTAAACCAGTCTCTGCCACAAATGAACAATGATGTCGTTTGTAGGTGCTTCTAGAGCCTGGATACGTCCTCGAGCCAGAGTGTAACGACCACGCCTTGAGACTGCGCGAGTCAGGTCGCAAGTTCTACGATGTCAAGTATAAAAGTCACTTTGATCACTTGTTTGGGAATACCGGAAGCTGGTTCCGCGCGATGGGAGAGGACCCAGTACGTTATCCTCTTCTTTCCTCCTCCACACTTGTCTGACGGGTGACGTAGACCAACAAGCAGTTCGGAGAAGACTGGGCCAGGCTGACCCACGACTTGCTTTTCGATAGCGAGGGGGGCTTGAAGTTCAAAACGGAGCTTTGGAACGATATCCGCCATGTAATCCTCCCTCAGATCATCGACAAGGTCTGTCTTTGTTTATTTTGCCCACTCTCGTGACCAACACTGACCCCACCTCAGGTCGGCTACATCCCCATCCCCCGCATCGAGTACACCGATGACGCGCTCGACCTCGTCGTCGAGAACCTCACCCTCTCCGGCCGCAACCTCTTCCCCAACATCATCGCCCTCGAGGCGCACAACTTCCTCCGGTTCTCGCCCTACGCGGCCATCGCGGACGAGTCCAAGCACCGCTTCACGCTCACCTTTGGACAGATGCAGGCGGATATGCGGGACGTGGCGTTCTACTACAGAAAGAAGACGGGGATGCCGAAGATGCGCGATTCGGGGCTAGCGGACGTCGTCCTTGGGGGTGAGGGTTTGACTGTATGTTCCATTCCTTTCGTCTTCTTCACTTGGTAAACTGATCGCCGATATGTAGGCCACCGTCGTCCTCGTCTCTGCAGGCAAGGACCGCTCCTCCGTGTTCAAAGTCGACTCTGTTCACGTCAAAGTTGACTCTCTCAAGTTCAGCATTCGCGACTCGAAGCATGATCTCCTGTACAAGACACTCCGGCCTCTCGCCACTGGGCTCGTGAAGCGGCAGATCCAGAAGGCCATGGCGGACGCCATCACGACTGGCTTAGAGTACGTCGACGGGCAGCTGGTGGGTGTCCGGGACCGCATGGAGAGTGCCAAGGCCGACGGCCAGGGTAGGACCCAGGCGATCAAGGATGTGCGTTACCTTCCTCTCGTTTCGCAGTAGCTGTGTCTGATGAGTTGACCCTTGTAGATATTCAAGCTTAAGAAGGAAGAAGGCGCGGGCTCCATCAAGTCGAGCGCGACAAGTGGCTCGCAGTCCCAGTTCAAGGTCGTTGCGGATAAGAGGCAGTCGATCCTTTCGACTGAGGGCCATCCCGCGGGCTGGGTCAATAGGACTCAAGAGAAGGCGGAGCTTGCGACGTCGGGTGATGACTGGAGGTCTGATGCGTACGTTTCGTCACACGCTTCTGTATTTTATGCTGCTTACTGATAAGTGTTATAGGTTCACCATCGTAAGGTGAGATTGCCAGGACGGGTTGCAAATACAGACGAATTTTCTCCATATTGTATCACGACGTTTGACGATGTGTAATGATTTCGGGTTCCTCTCGCTCCTTCACGTCTCGTTGATGTTGTATTGTAGTTGACGATATCAGGTGTCTCTCCCTCAATTACACGTGCATAAATTAATGATTTCAGTTTCATTCAATCCTATTGCATCTGTGTTCCTTTGGTGCTTGAAGTATATAATTGAGATACAGCGTCGATCCCGAAGGGTTGGGAAGTCCCTCGTGCATGAGGGCCTCTGGTCATCATGAAAGGGCTGTGATTTGTTCACGCCTCCCTTCACTGCATGAGATTCATGCATTCAAGGCTGTTCATGGGCCTTAACCATGGTTCAAGCTGAGCACCATAGAGTGAAATGCGTGTAGGCATACCGCTTTCTGAATTAGCGGGAGAGAAGAAAGATCGAAAAATGGATCTGCCTTGATCGATTGACCCAGGAAACCGATTGTTTCCTGATCAGTTTCCCCAGCTTTGATTCATAAATAGGTCTTGGCGCGTGAAATATCGTTGGATAGAGATGCCTGATGAATATATGCGTCAAGAATTGAAGGGGGGACTGCGGGGGCAAAGGACAAGGGCATATAACTGTACCATCACACGCCCTTATGTCATGAGAGTTTGAAATCGGAAGGGATGGCTTTCCAGGAAGGCAGCGACAGCCGTTGTAGTACAAGTAAAGTTCTGGAGCAGCGCCATAAAAATGGTACATGCAGTGGTCAAGACCCATGTGATGAGCCAATACTTATGTGCATTCTGAAAGTGGCACTCAGAATTGATGAGAAGAAATATAGAATCACTCACCATGTAATCGATTTGCTTTATGTCATTGGGTTAGGTCAGTCGCCAGTATCTTAAGGGAGATGTCGTACCATGAAATGAACTCTCTCGCATAACTCCATTGTCGTGTGGTTTTCGAAGCATATTATGTCGCAGGAGCCTGTATAAAGTCAACGTGTATCAGAATAATCATGACTCGATAACCTACTCTCTTGGAAGACGAGGGCGGGTATTTCATTAGATATGCTGATCCCAAACAGTTTCAGAATATGGGGGCGTCTGTTTTCGATGGTAAACTCCCTTCCAGCTAGCCCATACATCCCTTGGTTGGCCGATCTTAAAGTCCCCAGGCCTGTATCGATCTCGTAAGATTTCTAATCCACCCGTCGAGACTTCGAAGAACCGTGTAATTTTAGTTGGTAAGTATGTAAGACGAGCAGGCTTCCTTTTTATTTCCAGTTCAGTTGTTCTTCTGGGTCAGTTCTGATGAAGAAATTTCAGAGTGATGGTCACAAAAATTAAGTTTAAGAGTAGTCACAAATCAAGGTGGCGCAAACGATGGCTCAAGTTCACACACATGCTACCAATCTATGGAAACAGACACACGCTCATTAGCACACGCATTTTCCAAACGTCTGTAGCAGCCAATAATCTCAAGTACTATGCGATGGGGTAGTTTACGTTGTCTTCGCAAGTGATATTATCCAAGCCCGTAATTTTGATAATATATTGGTCATAATCCACACATCCACCTCCAATTCACTTGATATGCAATTCAAGGTCGCTCATGTGGCGTCAAGTCATAAGATGTTTGAAGATCTTCGTCTCCTCCGGAAATACTTCTCCTTCTGAGCCTCTTGAAGGGCAGCTGGGATTTCGGCGAATGTGTATGATTGGCCCAGCAATCAAGGTCTTTTTCGTGATCTACAGCTTGTCGTGCCTCAAGCCTCGGAGGGTCGGAGTAGCGTCTTTTGATTCTGGGAATGGCTGTCCAGGCGTTAGTGAGATGGTGGGGACCAATAAATCGATAATAAAAGCTCACGGTTATTAAATTTTGCGAGTGGCAATCCTAAAAGCCTTGCAACTTCTTGTCCGCGAGGTTCGAACCCGCACGCCCTCTGAAAAATAAAGAGGGCGTGAAAAGTCTCAATAGACCAAGTAACACCATAGCTCCTCATGCTGATCACAGGGACTTTCAGGTCATACTTTGACAAGGCTTCCTGAGACATTGGATACTTCCCGCTGGGATCCGTCGACCAGAAGGCTTTGGGATGCCTTATTACCCCATGGCTATCCGGGACAAAGTCATCCACAAATAGGTAAATTTTCTTGAGCGTAGAGTTTTCCCGAAGAGCGTCGATAAACACGACTTGGCATTCTACGGTAGTAGCTGTAGGACGTATTCTTCAGATAGAAAGAGGCTATAAAGCTTACAAACGCCTACTGAGTATCGGTTGGCTCCAGGGAACACCTATATTTGGAGAGACTTGATCGACCACATAACCGAATTGGGATATCCATGCATGATATAAGACGTCGGCGTCCTCTAAAGTACAAGTTGCACGCATATGCTCGTTTGCTTGGGTTGAATCGGTCGACACAGTCACCCTATATCATGAAACACATAAAAATCAAACAAAAGATAGACTAGTACCGAGGGCCCTACCTGGTACGTCCATTTACTCTCTCCATCTTTGCAACGTCGTCAAGGGCAAGTTCCCAATCATGTGGCTTCCATACATTGGACCCACTCATCTCTGGCTCAAACGTGATGAATCCCACCGATGTCATTTCTTCGTCGACATGAAGGACCGGATGAGCCTCAGTAGACCCAATATACCTCCAGCCTGCTTCGCATATATCGCCTAAGCGAACCTCCAATCGTGTACGAAAATAGAAAGACCTGAAGTTGAGGTTGAGGACCATATAATGAAAAGCTCGTAAACAAGCGGCTTTCTGTAGGTGAGGAAGGTGGGCAAGGTCGCAAAGCAAATCTGACTTTATCAGTCGACTTAAAAAGCCAACTGCAGCAGTGTCGATGTTTCCAGTCTTTATGCGCACCATGGTCCTTGCTCTCGGTGGGGCGTCGTCGAAGGGAGCCTGGCACAAAGAAAATGAGTGATAGAACAGGACAGGTGTGAATGCACCTGCGTACAATGGTGATCGCAGCACGTCCACGCTCGGTCACCAACGTTCGATACCGAAACGGATGCGGCGACGTACAGCCACATCCATTGTAATAGATCTCAGGCTCCTGATCGTAATATTGAGACAGCAGACAGTGTTCGGAACGCAATTGCTCTGCCAGGTACTTATGTGCGCTCTATGAGAACGTTTAGAAGCATCAGATTGAGAGAATGAGAAGACATTACAGAGTAGTCGCGATTCTGTGATCAAAGAATCAGTAATGGGTAGGATTCTATCGATGCATTGATGACACACCAGATTGTACATGAACAATATCCTTTCACACTGCCCCATCGACGCATCTCGTTCAAAGCACCCTATACCGCAGAAATCTGGAGGAGATCGTACACTACTGGTAATGCCATTGGTGCGAAATCTCACCTTCTCGGAAGAGCAAAGTCGGCCTCTCGGTCGAGATGTTGATTCCAAACACCTCTGCAATACGTGGATGCCTGGCATTGTCACCTTAGTTGCGCAGTGGGTGAAGCTAAAAAAGCTTTACTTGAGACGTGTAAGGAGAAAGAAGTCTTTGAGCCAAGACTGAATGTCGTTCCCATTATACACACGTGCAATCCTCGTCCTGCCCTTCCAGTAAACAATCATATCTCTGGCTTGATTGTTGACATAGTGCTCTGGATCGTATCTGTGGTCTGTGATCTCCAATGCCCCCGTTGAGACTTCAAGGAACTAGTTTCGAAATTTGTAGGGCTCAATAGGATTTAATTTTGCGGAAAATAGACTCACATCAGTGAAATTGAACGATAAGGTGGAAGGAGTTGGAGTGTTGCACGCCAATCCTTGAATTACCCTGGCAATTTGGTCGAAACATTCGAGTGCGTCGGCAGCATTTACAATCTACGATCTGATGTAAGTTACAGAGGTCGGTCAAGAATGAAATGCGTGACCATGGTGTTATGCTGTAGCTGAAGGACCTGAGCGGCTACTGAAGCCAAGTCTTGACGAGCACTGAATGCCTCGAAGCGGCGGAGGATCTTGCGCTGTGGTAGTGGCGAAGCCGCACTTATTCGGAGCCGGGACGATGAACTACTTGTAATCAGTACGAGTACGGCCCTAGAACGAGAAGGGATTTCGAACTAGTGAATCAAAGAACGACGTGAAGCGGAAGAAGAATCAATGGCAAGATCCAGATCATGAAGGTTTTGCTGTATATTGCGCCATTCATATGGCGCATCTGCAAATTCCTGGGGGATTGTTAATTTAAAGTGCAAGCACACAAAAAAAATTTCATGCCTTTTGCGAATCAAGTATAGCCAGGAGGGCTGCCGATATGCCTGTGATGTAGGGCAAGGGGATGGTGTTTCCTGCAGTTATAATGAGCCTGAAAAGGCTTAGGGAGTGGTTCAAGGCGTCAAAAGAGGACATTTTACCGATAGCCACGATACAGAGAGCCGCATTTAAGATAGCGCCGCCACACAACCGCCGTGACAGCTTCGTTGGAGGGGCTGTCAGAAGTTCAGAACGGCCACACATCGGAATTCGGAGAAATGCTTTATCAAATTACATAATCATCAAGTCATTTGTTTTTTATTGATTGATTATACTATGTATATCTTAGTAGATGAGGATAGTAGATGAGGAAAACGTGTTATCCGAGAGTTTCGAACGTGGCAAGTCACTGAAATTAGGTGTGGTTGAATTACATCTACTATTCGTAGCGTCACTCTAGATATAGTAGAGGGGGAGCCGCTAATTATAGCTGAACCAAGCTATGTCTATTTCCAACTCCCAGCCTCAAAGCAAGCTGGAAAAGATAGGAGGTCACAATTCTACGAGCTACATCCCCAGGGCGAGCTTTCATGCAGTTTAACGGACATCGACTTTGATAAACAGATACACCAAAGTTTGCACGCTGTGCGGATGAGACTCTGCTGGTTTGGTAGATAGATTGGGCGCGAAATGTTCGTGAAAATTTGAGTGTTTCTCTGCGACTTTTATGGTATGCTTGTAGCAGCTTTTGAAGTTTGTGATCCCAAGCACTAGCGTAAACTTTTTCTCGGACGATTCAAACAACGACAGGGGCGAAATCCAGTCCTGTAGTCATTTTGTTCGATGATTCCATAACAATACGAGCAGGTTACTTCATATGGCGTGAGTAAGGCAGCGGGAACGCGTTCTAGGATTGGCATCACCTATTGTCAGCAGTCTCTCTTCGGGCTGATGACGATGAAAACAATGATCACCAGCCCGAGGATCCCATCCGACGACTCCTCGCCGCCTTCCTTGAGAAGACTTGACGTCCGGAGTTTTGGAGGCAGCTTCTGCTCCTCTGAATCCTATCAAAGGAATGGGATGCCTGAGCCTTGTTCACTCACGCGTCTGCTCCACCAGAGATCTACCCTTTCTTTGGGTCCACCAGAAATATGCCGTCATGGTTGTGTTTATGGGCGAGTTGAGAGGGAAAATATGCCATGTGAGCCATCTATCTACTGTTTTTATAGCTGACGATAGCTGTGTTGCACCTGAGAGTCTGCCTCGTGCTGGTACACTTTCGTTATGGCGGGGGCTGAATGCGCGTCGCGTAAGGGGGGCGGATCACCGACAAATGTGGCAACAAGAGAAGAGTCGGCCCATCGGCGCGAGGGAGGCGGTGAAAAATAGTTGACAGCGCACGAGACATGCTTCCTAGAATATAAAGGACGACCATCAGAAAGCGTTGTTCTTGTCTTGTATTTCTGGACATCGTTGTCTTACCAGTACTTGTGGGTCAGCTCAATTTATAGCATGCTAGAGTCATGCTTCTGTGCAATTAGATGTTCCTGAATCAGATGAATCAGGTATACGCTGTCAGACGAGTGCTTCGGCGCTAGTAGTGGCACAGCCATGGATTTCGTCGTTCGAGGAGGACAAAGAACCTGAGCTGGAAAACGTTTGAGTTGCTAGGAGTTCAGGTCCATAACCTATCTGGGAGAGCAGCACATCATGTATAATGGACTGAAATTGTTGTCACAAACGAAGATTTTAGTGAGTCATGAATCAGGGTGGCGTACCTCAGAATGGCTATCTGCTTCATCTCCCGGGCATACCCATTCCAGAAACCATGAGGAGTATGATATCACGCTCGAAAGCAAAGTCAATTTGTCTGGAATAGTGCCTTCGCCTGCATGGAAGAGTACAATCTATTTGGCAGGTTGAGCATTGGGGGTGGTCGGGCAAAGGTTATGAATTACACGTAGGGGATATAATGGTGGCAGGCATACATTAGAACACAGTTTTTCGATGTCATGGGATTTGTACCATGGTGTATAATTGTCAAGAGAAGGAAGCTCTTTGTTTCCTACGCAATGGAAGAGAACAATAATTCAATAGCACAACAGAATCGCGTTTTAACAAGTTTGAGAAGCAGACTTAACTGGAAACAGTCACCTATGACATTGACCCACATCCAAGGCTCCCAAATGCTGGTTTCATAGTTGTAGGACACCGACCTAGCCTGAGTCTGACCGACAGTCAACTCGTGGGCCTCAGAAACTCGATTTCTGGTCGATAGGGATCAATCATGAGCAATAAAGGATATCCCTGCACTGGAGGTCAAAGATCGATTACATAAATGGCATACAATAATTACTTTCACGTTGCAGATAGTGGGGCATAGGCAACTTTGTTCGAACAAGTTGTCATTTGTTGCATTTCGTGTTCGAATTCGTGGCTGGTGTGACTGGTGGCGTGAGAAATATAATCGGCTTATGCCATCCAATCAAAAACGATCAACAATGCCTTCGTCATCTAGAGCTCTATTCTATTTATCTACCAGTTAATCCGATGAATCCCTCAATCCCCCACACTGTCCAGATGACGCGTTCTCTGAGATCTTGTTCCCGCTGAACGACACACCGGCTGCCTGTAACCAGTGCCACACACCGACATGTCATGATGAAGTGGTAACAGCTCAAGCAGCAGCCAATAGTTGCGTCTAGGTCTTGTGAACCACTGGAGCTTATATGTTGTCGCAGAGTTACTCTTGTAGCTTTTCTCCAACTGCAGCTTGTTACCAGCCGATACACATTGATATTGCCTTATTTCCTCCCGTGCAGTTTGGTCGAGCCCCCATTGACTACTCACGCGAACTATCCTGTGATAGCGACCCCCTACTGTATATTTTAACAACGCAGAACAACAGGTGCCAAGGAGTGGCCATGGTATGGTGTTCGACTGAATCACACGTCCCGCACGATGAGTGCTAGAGAACGGACATCCAATCATGAAGAAGTTATAATTTCCGGCCCTCCCTGCTGAGTCATAACCAAGTCTCCATCTGAAAAGAGAATCAACTGTCGCCGAGCGTATCACCGCACTTGTATGTTCAGCAGCCGTGGACTCCTTTATCTGACTAGCTTGATCGATATCCGTTATCTATCCCTGTGAAGTCCCCCATCCAGGTTTTCATCATGAACTCAGACTCGAATCTTCCGTTGGATGCTTTGTGGGGAAATTTTGGTGAGTTGAACCTCGGACGTATCATTCGTCATCGGGTTCGGCCCATACCACCTCATTTTGCAGTAAATCGTGAGCCAATTATCATCTTCAAGTGTGCCGTTGGTTCTAAGGTAATCATTTAGTAATTGATATGAATGAAACACAGCGCGCACATCTCGCGGAATATCCTACCAAAGTCTTGTCATTAAGAAGTCTCGAAACGAATTGAGCCTAGAGTATCAAATTATCTTTGTATCGCTAATCTGAATATGTCAGGTACGATTAAAGGAATCAGCAGATGAACTTCTCGCTAGACTCATACGCACCGACCATCGCCCATCATCTGACGAAAGGGATATTCTTGCGTCTTTCCGTCAGTATCATCTCGAGAAATTCGCCGATGGCCAGCGGGCTAGCTCCATGTTACAACTGTAGTTCGACAACCTTCTGAGGAAGGTGCACTCCTTGAACGATGAAATTTCCGCGCACGAGAGGATGGCGCAACTTTGTGCAGATTTCAGCGACCCAAATATGCACTTGCCTGTAATGGTACTTCCAGCGGAGGTTCTTTGCCATATATTTGCATTCTGTCTTCTAGGAGGGGTACACCCGACGAATATTTCTTCATCGCCTCTGGTCCTGGCCCATGTCTGTATGTCATGAAGAAACGCGGTATTTGGGTTTCCGTTCCTTTCGACGAACCTTACAGCCAACCTTCCACCTTTTCTCACATCGGAATGAGAGAAAAAGGAAAGATTACTGCGCTCATCTCGTTCTGGTTCGGACATGCCACAAGCTGGCCAATTTCATTTTCGCTTCTATATAAGCACCACTCAAATTTCTAGTGCATCGACGAGATGCATATTACACGCTCTCCTCCCATTCTCCAATCAAATCTCCGCTCTTTCACTCGCTCTTCGTGACCTTCATGATGTAGAGCCATTATCCACCCCTCCTTTTAGTCAAATATATCGTTTAAAGACACTTGCCATTCACATCGATGAGCAAGACTGCCGACGGAGATGGCCACCCTCCGGTCTTTCTGGACGCTCACTCGCTCCGTCGGGTCTTGCTCACGAATAATAAATTGTGTTGGCCAGCAGATCTGCTCCTGCCATGGAGCCAGCTCACACATCTTGAAATACAGAAGTCCGTTGGCGCTTACTTTTGGTACAAACTCTTCACGCAAATTGCCCATATTCAGCGCGGCACTTTCATCATCGACTGTGATGGTGTTGAACCATTGGATATGTTGAACGAGTCGGCCAGTACGAAGCCTGTTCATTCGCCGAATTCGTCCATCTCGCTATCACTGCCCTCGGATATGGCGGAGCTCGACTTTTTAGGTCTTTGAGATTCCCATCCCTCAAGTTCTTCCAAATGATATCCTAAATGGCGAATTCAACTTCAACGAGATTGGACATGTCAATAAATTTCTACGGACGATGATTCTCTTGAATGTTCGCCTCGATCAAGCCCGACAGCAGAGCTTCCTTCCCACATGTGCTGTCCTGAAGCACAGAGCAATGTATGCGCCCCGCCTGGATCCGCACATCCTCCTCAGTGAATTCCCACCAAGGCGTGATTCCTTTGTCCTTCCGAATATCAAACGCTTGCTTCTGTGGGTAGACCTCATCAGCCTTACGACCACCATCGACGCCCATCATAGCTTTAAGGATTTTCTGTGTGGGAGAACCACGCGGACAAAACTTCAGGATATGGCTGTCTATGTCAGGGTAACATATCATCAAGTTCATGTAAAACGACTCTTGAACAACATGGAAGACGCATCGCTACCGTTGATGTATCGTGGGGATCTAGGCTTAGATCGGCCGAAAGGTGAAGGGGGAGACAAGTGGTTCAATTTTTCTGAAGGAGCAAAGAGGGTACAAGTAATTACAAACTTGTGGCTAGCTAAAATGCAGCCGCAAGGTCACAGGTACGTATTCAGGCGTATATTAGGTAGTGAGATATGTAATTCGAGTGGACTGGAAGAAAGGAATTTGACTGTTTCTGTAATTTGTGCATCATTCGAGTCGAACCCGAGTTACGAAGTGTGTTATCCTATCAAGCAGATGGATCAAGCTGCATAAGCTGTTCAACCGTAAGGCCCTGGAGAATCCGGATAACCGTTGCACGCCATTCATCATCAAAGGCCTGAGGGGATTCGGAGAGTTGGTCGTCCTTGATCTCGATCGGTTCCGATGGAGTTGGAGGATGCTATCGTACGCTCCATCCAGTCGGTTGTACATAAACATGGGAAAGTCAACTTACGAGTGCTTTGGTCACGCTAGCGATATCCTCCATGACGAAGGAATAAGGGTGCAAGGGTGCCGGCTCCGCACTCTCTGCCGCCTTCCGCTTCTTTCCCTTTTTCTGCTCCTCCTTCGCCTGCCCCTTCCTTTTGCACCAAGTGAACTTGTAGTCGGGGTGGAGCGCCTTATGCTCGATCTTCGCGAGTACGGCTTGTCTCTGAAAGTCCTTCTTCACCTCGGGGTTCTCGTTCTTCCATAATTGTGCAGCTTGTTTGGAGAATTCGTTCTCTTGTAATTTGATCCCTGGGGCAGGGGGAGGCAGATGTTTCCTTGTGTGCGAGCGATATAGAATGAAGGCGTTGGGAGGACGAGAAATATGTTCGTGGAGGGGAGATGCCATTGAGCGGGCACGCGAGTTTTGCAGTCACTTAGATAACCAGTGCATCGAAGGAGGGAAAGTACGTATATGTTTGCGAATGCTCGAACAAAGCATTCCCTGCCCGTGGTAGGATTCGATCTTAGGTGCCAAAGCACCATATCGTTGAAATACATATGATATATGCGGTCGTGCTAGGCGGACTCTATTCATCAGAAAAGCCGCAAGTTCATGACTAAGAAACCGTCAGGGTTCCGAGGACGATATTAAACCGCGATACGAGAGAGTCGAGAGAGAGAGGTCGTTGTAACAAGTCTTCCCGTAACGACGGAAACTGGGGAGACAAATTGGGAATAAGGGCAGGTCATTTCGCACGCAGTTCCTCATCAGGAATTGAGTAAGTGCACAAGCGGAGCTGGCCTAAGAGTTTCAGATAATAGCTTGCCCAGATTACTAATTCAGGGGACGGGCAAAGTCACAGACTGATCGTTGTGCCTAATGATGCCGTGGAGCGCTGAGCGCTGGGTAGTTAAGAAATGGATTGAGTACGTCAAAGCAAAGCAAATGATGCTTAATCAACTCACCGAATACCTGTAGGCCTAGTAAAGACCTTCAGACTCTCAGATGGACTACTTGGACTGCATGCTGCATACGGGCGCCGTCTCTGAATGATGCGGACAGAGTTCCAAAGACGTGATGTGTCTTGTGGTAGGCACTTGTCGTGGATCAAGTGTGTATTAGGCCCGCTGATGAACGGTAGATATCAATACATACCCAAGGACTCCAAGGGACCGCATCGTACTTACCCTTGGTAAAGTTCCGGCCTTCAGCACTGAAATGCATCGAGAAATGGTTCCTAATGTCTTCCGGCGCGAGCAGTGGTTACATACAGCGTACTTTGGACTGCTTGCAAAGTTCAGCATCAAGTCCGGCGAGACCCGAGAGTTGAAGGAAGCAACGGAAATTGGGGAAGAATAATCAAGATTAGATGGTAAGGATATCATGATCTTATCGAGAATCGATGACAGATTGCGCCAACAAAAGAAAGTGATGTCATCTCTAATTTCTATCCGATCACAGACCAGGATCCAGATAGCAGGAGCTCCGAGCTCTTCACTTGAACTCGTCACCATGTCCATCTGTTTTGATTTCACAGGTACATGATACTGTACAGACCACCCAGAATCTTGAAGACCCTCACGACAGCCTAACATTGAATACATGTACCATTGTAACTCGGGGTTCCCCGTGTTCAACTGCTTCAAGCCTCAAGCTTCAAGTTAGATCGATGCGCAGTTGTTCAACGAAACAGCAACCAAGCAAGCTGCAACATATATATTCTCCATCTCCTTTTGAATTCGCACTTAATGAATCGTGGAGGCGCAGCGCACGGTAGTGGTGTCAGCAAGGTGTCAGTGATATCATTCGTCTGATACAGATGGTCCGATCGAGTCAAAATTCATCCTATCCTGCCCTTAAACTTTCCTACAGCCAACCACTTTACTTCAATTCGGGTTTCTTCATCATGAAAAATTCTTGTCACTTGTTTCTCTGGTGCCATTCGTCGTTGTGATAGCCACGAAGGTATGTTAGATTGACTTAATCAGCTAGTTATCATTCGTGATGAATATACAGGCTTCGAGACTTGGGACTTTGTCGATGAGCTTGCCTCTCGGGAGTTTGACGAAGAGGTCGTTGCGAGAGAGTTCGTCAACGAACTTGCTGTCAAGTAGCTCCAGGAGTATGCCAGACGCGAGGCCCTGTTTGACGAGATTACCACATGCGAGCTTGTTGACAAGCTCGAACACCGCCTATCCCGACGGGTTGTTTGTGCAAAGAAGCCAAACCACACGGGATTTCTGGTAGCAAGCCCCCACCGTACGTCTGCCCTTATTGTGGAAGCAGTTACTCCACAGAACAAGTGGTAAGACGCGATCTTTGGGGCGTGTCCGGCCTCAGTGCTAAATTCATTGGATAGGCGACCGACTGCAGCAAATTTTGCCGGGCGAAGTAGGGCATCACACTGTGTTTCCAGCTATTGATATTATACATAAATTATAACGAATGCATTCATTTTGTGTTCTGTGTATCAAGTCCAAGGGTATCCAAAACGTCCATGGACCCTTGCGCTGCATAACTGAATCGCGATGCCCTTCACGAAGGATTGGCAAGTGAGGGGGGAACAAGAGCTCGCGGCCTGGGAATGGTTCGGCCGTTGATGTGAACGTAATTTAATGACGGCATGATGTCCCGCGCTAGAAGGTATGTCATGATACTGTGCGGCCGCGCATCTTCAATTTTGAAAGCAATGACGGCTGGGAATGCCTGCAAAAAGCGATAGCTTACATCCCCCACGTTAACATCCTTAAGGAACAAAGAGCGCATATGAGGAAAAATTGGGCCGGCGGATGTCATCGCAAGAAATATCTGAAACGCGCGTGTATCGAGGCTAACACAAGTGAGAGTCTCGAGGCGCTGGCCAAATGTGAAATTGAAAAGACGATGGATGGAATGAACCGCCTCCTCAGTATGTGCGGATAGTCGGGCGAGAACAAGGGTGCGGAGAGCGGATGCATCGAATGATGGAGTATTTTCGTTACTGGTGGACACAAGACTCGTTGCATCGACTGTTAATTCGCGGACCTTCGTCATTACTGGCTCTTTTGGAATGGCGGGGTAAGTGGAATGCGGAAGCTGTGTTTGATCTAGTAGTGTGCCAGACGAGTTGACAAGTGCAATACTACGAAGACCTGCAAGACGAGATGCATCGCACTCTATCATGATGTTCTTGAGACTGAGCCTGGCGAAGGTGGAAGGATTTAGTAGTATGGGCCCTAGGGTGAAGCGGCGTGCTGTCGGATCCACCTGATGAATGCTCAAAAATTGCAGTTGCGGAATCTCGACGCGTTCGAGCAATTTGTTGAAGAGGATATATAGTGTACCATTATTGGATTTAACGTGCAGCCCCCGAAGGCGAGCGATATTCTTCGAGAGAGTGCGAAAGGTGTCCCAAAAACTAGCTTGCTGTTCGAATGGGCACATCTCGATAATTAGATCGGGAAGGCTGATTTTAAGCGCGAAGGATCGGCGCTTTGATCGGGAAATGAAGTCTGCAAAGATCTCCGAATAAGACGTGGTAGTGAGGACGAGGAAAGTCCATAGTGAAGGCCAGCCGACAGCCACTGTTCGCCATCGACGGCACACGTGCGATAGAGTCATAGGTACTTTCATGGAGCTCGTCGATAAAACTTCAAACACGTGTCCAAGGATTTCGTTGGGTATCCGTTGGATATAGCATTGGCAAGAATTGGGTACGATTCCCCGGCTTGGGATTGCATACATCATAACTCTCAAGTCAAATGCTGAGGAATTCTGTGGAAATTCGGGATCGGACATGGGAGGTCCAATCGACCCGAGGGTGTAGTGAGGGTCGCAAGCAGCACTCTGCCTGCATTGGGGAGAAATATGTCGTTCAGAGACAGGCCTCCTAGATGACAAGGTGGACTCACACCCAGGGAAGTTGACAGATCTTGAGGAAGCAGGAATGCAACAGCACTTGCACTTGTACTTGCTGAGTTGGTTCAACTTGGTTCAGGTTCAAATCTGTTCAAATCGGGAAGAAAACAATGACGCAAATTTGATTGTCCGACTTGGGTCCGACATGACTTGCCGAGTGCGGCAACAGCCGAATTTAATGGGGTCACCGCTTGGTCACCGCAATGAAGGAAATTTAAAATGAAGCTCGTAAAAGTAGGTTTCTTGTATTTGTTGCATGTATCCACAGGCAGTATGAGACAATGTACAAGAATTTGGAAAGATGTTGCGCATAACAAGTCATTATCCTCTCTATCCTCTCATAGGCACTGAGAGTAGAAGTCTGAAACGTAGTTGTCAGGACGCTGTCGTCACAGCAAAGAAAAGCCATACCGTTCAACACTGTACATTTGTAGGGCGCGACGCTGCAATCATACGATCAGCGTAAGTTATGGACTGAAGTAAACAATAATGCCATACCAGCCGGTAGCACCCGTCCAGCCACTTCCACCACATTGTCCGTACTGAGCAACGGTGCCGGGTGAACCCGTCGGCGTCGAAGTCGGGGTGGTGGTTGCGCTAGTGGTCTTAGTGGTTGTGGCGGAAGTAGAAGATGGTACCGTCGCCTGTACAATTTTAATACCAGGTCATACGTTTAACCAGCTCGGATACTCACAGTGACAGCGCTGCCGTACAGAGGGGGCCCAGGAATTTGGTAGGTCTAATGAATGGTGCATCAGGTCAATATTCCTCATGTGTGGCAGATGACTTACTGTTTGAGTTTGGGCAGCGTTGGAGTAGATATCGATATTCACTGTGGTCCATTGAGTAAGGGGCGAGTCCACGGAGGCCAATGGTAAGGGAACTCACAACCGGGATCACTGTTCGAGTAGGCACCAGGGAAAGAAACAAGCTGGGCCGATGTCGGGGCCAGCGAGCCTCCACCAGTGATGGTAATCTGCGCGCATTCAGGGTAGAATTGCTGCAGGAATGGAAGAAGGGAGTCAGATTATTAGAATCGTGAAGAAAGTCAGACATACAGCAGGCAGGGAGTGGAGCGCGATGGTCTCGAATCGGATGAGATAGTTGCCACTGGGAACGGTCTTGGGAATGGTGCTGGTCCAAGTGGAATTGTCGTTGATCATTTTTCCAGATGCCCAAGTTCCCGAATACACCGTGCCCGAAAGGAGGCCTGCTTGGTCGATCTTGAACTATGAAGACTGAGGTAAGGCCACGAAAAGAAATATATCGAAGGAGCATACCCATTTCAACGAGGCAGCACTAACACCTGTGCATGATGATCCCGGGCATTGAGCAAGGTAGGTCAACTGTAAAGGATATTCGTTCAACGCCTCGCAATAACTTTGGTCGTCGCTTACCATGGGGCCAGTGTTGTGAGGCCAGATCTGGTTCCAATACGCAGTTATCGAGCTACCAGCAGCGACCGTCGCCGTGAGTTGAAGAGCCCCTGAGGAACCGTCGTCATTACAGGCGATCGTGGAATCGGCGGCATTGGTGATAGGGTTGCTGGTGCAGATCAGAGTCCGTTTGAGAGCCAAGGTCAAAGACGACGTACTAGGTCGACCACGGGCGCTGAATGGACGTCTGGCCTGTTGGCGTGTTGTATGGCTGCCAGCCCCAGTACCAATTGCCGGCGTTGGAGTATGAGAGTACCCCACCATGAGCAAAGGCGGCGGGAAGGGACACAACAATAAGAGCGGCAAGTTGAGGAAGCATTGCGAGTGAGGAGCAACGTAGAAATGGCCTGTCGCAACATCCTCTTTATATAGGCTTTAGGCGAACTAGGTATCTGGCTTTTGATTGGCGCAGAAATATCTTGTGGAGTTGCGGGGAAGCCTGGAAGCGTGCAATGTGACCCGGTTGCTTTTGGTAAGGCAAAGACAAACGGGACTCTGTTCTGGTCCAGTGACGAAGGATCAGCCTGCGGGGAAATAGAGCTTGTTCGGTAGAAAGGAACGTACGTCAGTTTAGGATTTTTTTTTGGACACGGTGACGGTCCACCAGTAGAGGGTCCTAATTATAGAATGTCGGATGAACGCGAAAGAAAATTGAAGAGGAACCAACTTACCCAGGTGATGCGCTCTATCTGGCGGTGAATGATGTGCGGCGCATGGTGCTTCGTCTCCGCAATCCTTGACCGAGACCCGCTAGTCATTGAGGGCACGCAAGGCGAAGGAAGAAAGCGCCACATGACCATTAATGTGCGTAGGCTGTATCCCGGAAAATGGCCGGGTAGAGGAAATACATCGGGTAAGGTAAGGCAGATGGCTGTCAGATGGTCCAGGATGTCGGCACGCTGTGTAACACAAGGTCAGAGAACCAGAGCTGCAGAGCTCTAAACGATAGCTCTCACTGATTTTCAGTAACGTAATCCTCAGCTCAGCGACCGTGCAATAGGGTTGCTCTACAAAGCATTTGGCCTCGTCCACCAAGTTACAGGCAAACGCAACGATCAGTGGATAAATTGATGGGGAGGCAACCAGGTGAAACGCTTGTGTCAGTCACTAGCCGTTGGCCATGCAGTGAAATTCGCAGCGGAAGTTACGTCTTGGCAAAACAGATGACAAGACGATACTATCAGATGACCAGAAGAAAAATCCGCGCGTTTTAGCGACATGTCAGAGCGCAATCATGCAGCATGCTATTTCGTGATGCATGGGTATGTAAGTTCTGCCAGTTCGGCAAGCCATCCAATGCGACTGCTGCCCATCTTGCCGACTATACATATAAACCGCATTTGATGTTGTGGATTGACTCTGTGTAAGTCCCTGGAAGTTTAAATGCGATCAGTACGCCGACGACAAGCAATTATGAGTAAATTGGCGTACGAGTAGACCCTTGTGTGGGATTTAACCAAGGGTTTACTTGCCAGGGCATTCGGCTCGAATCGGCTCGCCTTTGGTGTGATACTCAAAAATGCGTATAGGAAACCACCCAGGCTCTCATGATACTTCATAGATCGATGATTGTGCCTAAAATTCAAACCAAGTCAGGATTCTGCAAGCTTGACACATTAAACAGCTAGTAAAACAGTTTCCGAAGGGCATTGGTCGAGATGGGTGAAGTGGTATCGATGAGACAGAGAGGTCAAACTCCTAGCAGTTTTCTAAAGGGTCAAGTGGATATTTGAATTAGATCGGAGACGAGAAATCGGTGCTGCTTGGTGACACAATGTTTTGTCGCTGAATAACCTCTGAAGTTCGTTCAGAGTCGTCGACGTCATAAAATTGAAGAATATTTGTGTATGTTTGCCATCTCCTCCTCCTTTGGTTGAATGACCTTCTTCTCTCGACGCAGCGGTGCCTATAAATTTTCTTGGAGTCTCTACCGTCTTTGAGATCTGGCCAATGCATTGGCGCTATAATATGAAGCCATTTAACATTGTCATATATCGCTCAAGATATCACCCATCGACTTTCCCCAGTCTGAGTCTTCTGGATTTTACTCCTCCAAGCTCCTTCGGTTGAACATTTCGATAGTCTCAAGCCCTCTAGATCAATTTCTGCCGACGTTCAGGACATCTGAGAGAATTATCGCGCCATCGGAAAACTTCCGCCAACTGTAGACGCGCGTCGCGGTTAGATGGTAGATGGTAGATTTACTCAGTGTGCAACCGGCACAGTCCGCATGCGAACAACCGGCTCTATAGTATGTATGTATGCTACGGACGTCCGTCTTCCGATCAGGTGATGATCTAGCCAATGAGGGCCGCTCTAAAAAAAAGCATCGTCGTCATATATCAGGCCGCGCGTGCTCTGCTCAATTACCATCGTTATCCAATGTCGCCCGTTCTTACAGGTTCCCCAGGAGATTGTTGTTTCAAAGGAGTGAAACATGCTGGGACCCCAGTCGGCAAAAGCATCGGGATTGTGGGTGTTCCTACCTACATCTCTGAACCTCCGTCGCAGGTTGCAGATGGGCCTAAGAAGATTATTCTTTACCTTTCCGACGTCTTTGGGCCGTTCTTCCTGAACAATCAAATTATACAAGACTACTTCGCTGGACACGATATGCCTATTCTTTTCAGCCTCTACGTTTGTTGGATTCTGATAGCCTGGCAGGTTTCCTGGTCCTAGGAATCGATTCCTTTTTTGGCAACGCTGTCTATTTTCGTCTCGGGGAAGGGTTCGATCGGGGAGCATGAATCGCAAATGCTAGGGAGAAGTCTTGCGAGGTCTTTCCGCTATGGCTTGAAGCTGTCAGAACCACCTACGGTGCGTCGGACTATACAAGTTATGTGTAGCAAACTTAAGGTCATCCCCAGGGACTGATGCACAGTATTTCACCGTTGGTATGTTCTTCAATGTTTCCTACTGCATAATCTGGATGTTAAACCGCGCTAGGCTATTGTTCGGAGCTCCGTTTCCACTCGATCTTGCTACGACGGACAAAGTTGTTGTATGTACTAAATCCGTCAGAAAGTTCGTATCCCAATAGTCTAACTTCTCTCTCTAGCCGCGTTTGCCCACCCGTCGTCGTTGAATGAAGATCATTTCAAGAACATTACCAGTACGTTGTTGACTTTCTGAACGAGGCCCGGATCTCATCGCGAGCGACGACAGAACCATTGCTCTTGGTATGCGCATGTAAGAGCCTATATTAACCTTGTGAGAACAGTCAACTAAAACCAGCACCAGAAATCGATAAATCATCCCCTGTCGAGTCGCGTCGTCGTGCGGAGGACCTTTTGGTGGAGGCCAAAGCCACCTACCACATCTCAGTCTTCTTTGGTGCCTCACACGGCTTCGCAACACGCTGTAGCCTCGAAATCGAGAACGAACGTAAGTTTCATACGCTGAATTGTGTAATTCATCCACCAACTAATATCGCCACACAGGTTGGGCCAAGGAGGGGGCAGCGCATCAGAGCATCGGTTGGTTTAGTAGATTCGGACAATGATTTGATCGCTCCATTCTTTTTTCTGTACATCGATTTCTGGCACTCTTTTTGAGATAGCTTCAGTGTTCGAGAGTAGCAAAGAAAGTCGTATCACGACAGACACGATCGAGAAATGACAAAATCTCGAACAAATGCTCAACATGGGCCTATCCAAATACAACGCATTGAAAGTAAGTAGATCTCCAAATTAATGGTGTTGGCACAGTATAGGATCCTCAAGAGTGACACAACAACTTCAGGGCGGAAGAGCGACTTCCAGATTAAAGCGACTTAGGAGGGTTTGTTAAGAGGCAGGGGAAAAAATACATCGGGGTGGAAATGCATGAGTTGCGGGACTGGCGCGGAATAAACTTCAAGAAACATGAGTGTAGGCAATGCACGGGTCAGAAAAGTTTCTCTCGATCAATACATTTAAAAGGCTCTATCTCTGATCTGGTCCTATTTACAGCTGGCCTGGAGTCAGACTATTGTACTTAGGGCACAGCTTATCCCAGGCCGCTAGATGAGCAAGTTCATCAGTTGGTTAGGATATACTGGAGCCATTGCTTACCAGGAGTCGGGCTCTCCGACTTCGCGTGAAGAATATTCTCAGTGAACACAACGGCGAGACCACTGAACATCTATGAGCTATCATTGAACAAAATGACGATGGATTTATAACGTACAGCTCAAGATGCCAGTCGATGTGACTGTAATATTAATGTCAGGTCAAAAATGGGTTCAAGAAGGAGAACAGTCAACTCACCAATGCAAGAACCAAGGGCCGGCGTTGTCGGTGACAAAGCGAATGGTTGTGTTGCCGTCTGCAAAGCCTGTACTGACTGTATCACGGCGTACTGGATTGTCCCAGTTGTATTTATCGCTATCCGCGCTTCGTACGACAGAGAAGGAATGCTAGTGGTGTTGTATCAGTCGAAAGGTGATTTATAGAGGTCAGATACGTACACCGTGAAGATGGAATGGATGCTATTAAGCGCAGTTAGTAAAAGTATGCAACTGAGGCTTTTCAAAGCTCACAGGACCTCCGAGTTCGAAAGCTGTGCCAGGGATTGTGAGTTCGACGACCTTATTGCGAGGCAACTCGTAGTAACTTCCATGAGGAAGCAGATCTTGAGCTGTCTGTGCACCACTGAGGATTTGAAGGAGGGCTGGAACATTAGGAGGAACGTATGAAACATTGTTTAATTGGAAGACAGGAAAAGGGACGGCATTGAAGTCGACGGAAATCTGGAGAAGTAGGACAATGTCAGCACCTCCCACATGAGGTTTTCCGGGCGCAGCAGGGCATTCCAAAGGGTGTAGGTTGGATTCCTTCATAGGGTTCTTGACCGCCGAGTTCGAAGTAGGGTCTCTGTTGCTTGCACCGAGATATCTCAAAATAGCAGAGTTCCTGCCACCATCAAATCCCGGTAAGGCGCGTGCGTCTGGATTGGCACGAATCCAGTAGTTCCCTACGGGCTGGTTTGTAGTGATTACGACGGAGTATCGTTGGCCCGCGAAGATCTGGAGCTGGTCGACAACGAGGGGGGTTGTATTCTCACCATCCGCTTCGATGATGGTCATGTTATGCTGGTCAATTGAAAACGTGAAGTTGGGGTCACAGGACATAGCGATGATACGAAAACGATATCGTGTCCCTTTCCTCACGCTGATAACTGTGAGGCTTGTGTTAGTAGGCGAGCCTGAGTAACGCCCCTTTCCGTTGATCAAGGTCGAGTACGCTGTTAGGGGTGTGCCAGTCACAGATGATGTTTTAGCGGAGACGTGGTACCTAAATCGGTGTAAGGGCAGTTCAGAACCCGGTTCCATTCAAACGCCCACCAGTCAGAAAGAGTGAGAATGGTTGATTCTATGGGGAATGATACGAAGCACTCAGTCCGTGTCCAACACCGTGACTTTGAACTTTCAAACGTACCGTCGTCAACATCGTATAATTTCCTGTGTGGATCTTTGGGATCATAAATGATCAATGGGCCGCGCAATCCATCACAATACTGAGTTGCTGTAAAGCTGTAAGTGTTACATCCAATGCAAGAGTCGGAAGCTTACACAGATGCGAATGATACCAGAAAGTGCCTGCTTGCTCTGGGACCGAAAAGTCGTACAGGAAAGAATCATTGGCTGCAATTGGACACTGTGTTACAAACGAGGCGCCATCGGCCCAGTTAGTCTCATGCTGGAAAATGCCATGCCAGTGCTAAAGGGATGAATGTCGGTTCACGTCACAATCATGGTATGAAACATATTCACGATACTAGTACTTCGCAACATGGTGTTGTCGGTCAAGTGGTCGATTACATTTATCCTGAACCTGTCTCCCTGTTGTTGGGTCAGGCCACTAGAATTGGGTATCCACTGAATAGCGAAGCACCTTGGTTCCACGAATTGCAGGACCAGGAAAAACGCCATCAGCAAGAACAGATCTTTGACCAATGACTGAGTACAAGACATGTATGTAGCACGAAATGCACTGACGATCTCGCGAAACCATCCGGGCTGATAATGGCATTCTTGATAGTCAAGTCGAGAGTGACTGCGCGTGCGTATAAGAAGAGTGAGGCGGCGGTAGTACCCAGCAGAAACAAGGTCCTGAACATGTTGATCAGATTATTGTAGGAGAGGATGGTAGAACATGCTATGAAGAGTTGGTTTTAATACTCATGCCTCCAATTCCCTGATGTGTAGGAAGATGATGCCGATAAGAATTGATTTTCGGGCACGGTGTAGAACATATACTTTACTGTTTCATACGTCAGTCATGTAGTCTCGAAATCAGATGCTTACACCAACAGTTCGCCAGGGCACTTGCCCAGCCGGTACAGAGAATTCAGGACTGAACCTGAGGTAATGATTGATCAAGCTTGCAGTGAAGTATTGCATAATGATGTTGGCGACAAGTCCGGATCCATGGTCAAAGAAGCATCATGTTTTAAATTGGCCGGCAACTCAGCTAGTTCCTTCACTTATTGAAACTATGGTGAAGCTCAGTATTAGTTATTTTGACTAGGCTGTGGATACGACCAAGGGCCCCATTGATGGAGGAGGAAAAGGAGAGGGTCATACTGGTTGCATACTGGCGATGCACCGTGGGTGTCTTTCGCGTGTCGTTTTGCGGAGTATCAATAGATCACGCGGGTGGTTGTACTAGTACTACGCATCGGGCCGGGGGCCACAGACAAGAGTACTTCAACTCATTTAGCATACTTCGCTCAAATTCAATCGGGTCTCGTGCTCACAGGATAAGTATTGGAAGCGCTGGACGGTTGTTCTTTCTACGTTATGTTTACCCATCTAATGGAGGTTACGACTCGGGGGAGGTTTTACCTGATGTTCCTCTCTTACCTCGTGGGCTGACAAGTTACCGTAGATACCTGGACAATGTATTGTTCATCTGTAGCAAACCGCTTGGTGAAGTGGTAGGAACTGGTGTGTGAGCTGAATACCACGATATCTAATCTCGGGGTCAGTGGAACGAAGTTGTGATATGACCATGCTGCTTGGTGATCAGCGTAACCGAAAGTAGATCGTTCGATGGTCCATCCCATTGCCACTGGCTATATCATTGTCGACATAGCATTCAAAATTGGTTCCGTCACGATCGCACCTGCGCAAGATCCCAGCAATTGTAAAGTTGGCGATCAACGTTTTCAAAGCAAGTCTTTTGATGTATGCAGGCTTTTTTACCATCAGCCATACGGTTAATCTAGATTGATGTCTGGCGCGTCGTAGAACATGATACGATTCTATGCACCGCCGGAAATGACCACAGGATCCGTCTCGAGTTGGGTCAGTTCGACACAGGTTCGACAAGAGTGGCTCAAGGATTACAATCACTCAATGGTGACCTCCTTCAAGGGGTGTTTTTAAAGGTGATACTCAGACCAGATGCTTCTGTGATTTACTACGATTGACAAAAACTGACATGGCCAGAACTACTCACTACGTTAAGCGCCCATCTTAGCTAACTGTGTTTGACTGTGGTCACATCTGGGAGGATGGCTAAACAGGGTTTTAAGGGTCACCTAACTAGAGGCCTTGTTTATCTGTAGTTGGCTGTATTAAAGACGCTATAAATATGGTCTGTCTGGGCACCTAGTCACAGGTGAGTGCTTCGAGCCGAACTATGTCCTTGACGATGCCTTCCACTCAGATCCAGACGATCTAGACTGGCATAAACAACCTTGGTGAGGGTCTAATTAAAGATTGTAGATGCCGTCAGTTATGGTTTACCAAGCCACACATTCAGAGGCCCCACCAGATGGGCCCTGAACGTAGTGACTTACAGCCACCACCTCAGAACTCCTTGATGGAGAATATTGTGGACAGCAGGAAAGATGTACGCCCATGTCACAGATAGTCATATTTTCTAAAGGCTGGTACATATAAGTATATATGTATCGACGGGTTCACCATCACGGAAGAGCTGTCAAGAGGAGGGTTCTTTGGTATGTACCCTCATGATAGGCACCCACACCGGCTTTTGGCTCATGCCTGCCGTTACATGGCTACTTGGTGATACTCCGGCTGGGAACTCCATGTGAGGATGGCTGATGTCGGTACCTTCTCATCATTATATTTTCTCCATGTTGAATATCTCGTCATGATAGGCACCTACGCCGACTCCTGGCTGGGAGTCTGGGACAGCCTCCACAATATACATGGAATCTGTCAGTATCGCTGGCCCTGGGAACCGTTTTACCGGAATGGTGATAAAGCGACTGGAGTGGCTGAAGGTTTAAGATTGTGTCTATTGTTGCGTGCCTCCCTTGTATCCCACGCTTTCAAGGAGCCTCATGATTGCACGATCACTTTGCCCTTCAACATCTTGTTCCGGTCATTGCGCCACAATTGTCGGATGTGAAACTTACAAATGAGTAAGACAATGCCAGGAAAGATAGTGAGGAGCGCTGCTCCTTCTTTGAGGCCGGTGTCTGTGATGGTGACAAGGGCGTAGAATGGCTTTCCCTAATTAAGTCCTCCAACGAAGCCTTCCACTTGCTAAGAACTTAGAAGGCGTGTCAGAATTTCAGTGTCGTACCCTGCCGATGACTGGAGGTTCCCAGCTGGGGCTGAGAAAAATAGGAACGCTGACGGGATGCCATGCCATTCCTCGTTGATAGCCATGACAATAAAGAAAAACAGCCTTCTATCACAGAGCCCATGTGCCGTCAAGAAGGATCGGCAGGCAATTGCCGTACTTCCATGCAGCCTTCATCAGTTCTTGTGTTGCAATACAGATTTCCAGCCTCTTGTTCCTTTCTGTGCACGCAGAATAGTGGAATACTGCGGCAGCCTTGGAGAGTAGGGTTATATTGCAAAGACTTTGGGTTAAGCCACTCGTGCAGGTTTACATGTAGAGGCTCAGAAACTTTGATCCCATTCAATTGGCTAAATTGACGGTATATGGAACATGCGTCGTAACGTTGGATCAGGAATTGTGAGGTCCAGAGTTAGTCGGAGCTAGTGGGACAGTTTTCTGCTTGTGTGATCTTCTGGTTTTTTTTGCAAGGAGAGGACATGGTGGACGATGGTCCAAAAAAAATCTATTCATTGGGGACACACCTCGTCGCCGTCGACAGCAGCGACGAGGGAGAGGCTTGACATGATATAAGAGTGGCAGCATCCGCTTGATGGCCCACGATGGTCTGGCCAGGAAGTGTGAAAGAAGAGGAAGAAGCCAAAAAGAAGCCAAGAAGCCGTTGCTTAATTAGGCAGGTGCTTAGGCGGGCTGCTCAACCCAGTATGGCCTGCCGTCGGCCAGGTATGCTGGTCAGTTGAGGCTTGACTTGCTGCTGTTGCGGCTCTGGCGGGGCCAGCTGCCACTGCCACTGTCCATCTCCACCCTGACCAACTTGTACTGCTGCAGCATCTCTGGCCTCAGTTTCCTGCTCCCAGCATTCCCGTTCTGCATCGTTATGTGTGATCCAGGCCTCTCGAAGTGATGTGATGACCTCCTGATCTGTCATGCTTGTAGCCTGCATCAAAACAAGCCTGGGTTCAAAGGGTGCTGACAAGAAGTCTGGATAAATGTCGAGGTTAGGTCTTGAGTTAGTAGTTGTGGTGGTTCTGCCATCACGTATACATGTGTGATATTATGGGTGTGATTTCCCTCAAGTAGTAATGACAAAATGAATGGGAATTTAAAGAGGCATAAACTAGCCTGTTAGAGAAAAGGAGAGTGTAGCTTCCCCAGACAATGGAGAGCTCAACTTGTTAACAGGGAATGTTGATGTGGCCGGCGGAGAAGAAAAGAAAAGATCGGCTACAGGGCCCCTCACAAAGAGAAAACTCTAATCCTTCGGTCATTCCTTGCTACATAGTAGACAGCAACCACCCACTTAGGGTCTGTCACATTCCGACGTTCAGGTGTTGCACTTGTGCCATTATGTCATGAACCACCCTCACCATGCCTCTTGAGCCCAAGTCCATTCTGTGCCGATCCAAACCTCTGACCTGTTAACCCACCCGTTCAATACATCTGATTCTACAATAATTCCGTCTCACTTTCCTGCTTATTATATGTGCACATTCTCGTTATATATGACCTTACTTCCCCTTAAGATATATCACAGACTCATATCCCTCCTAAAACTTATTTAGAATTACCATTTACATTCTGAAGTCTCCTTTATTTCCATTAGTCTATTTAAACACTGTATTCTCTAGTCTTTTGTCATGAATTCAACTCAGTGTATAGATCACTAAGTCTGATTTGAATTCTGACTTCATTATCTTGCATCTGATCAATATCTGGACCTTTATTCATTCTGCATTTGACGTGGTCCTTATACATTATGTTCATGTTTTTGGAGAGTGCACTAGAACTATGTATCTCCATATCACTTCAACGTCATTCCTTTCGAGTTCATACCATTACAAGTGCCTCAATATAATATCAGGAAATTTGAACTCTTGCTGGAATAGATGTGGCCAGCCAATCTTTCAATGAAGCAAGAGTTGAAATCAATATCTATAAGATATGCGACATGATTTTCCAGCACCCTTACGTAACCTGATTACTAAGCACCAAGAGCAGCCAAATGTTTAGAATTTTTTTTGTACAATGTATAGCACACTCAATCAAGTGATTCTGCCATTGTGATCTGCACTCTACAAACCTCTGCTAGTATTGTAGGAGGGAGTGTGCAATGTCCATGATATTTTTTGTTTGCCCATGCTGCTCCAGCCCCACTATAAGCTGAGATCAATTGGGCCATGCAGTTTGTGAGTAGATATGATCAAACTTACTGCTGGATTTGAACAAGAGGAACATCATCAAGAGACTCCAGTATATTCTTCTCCATTGTGTCCACATTTTGCATTCGAGGTGAATTCCTAGTATAATGATACTTGGCTGCCCCCCAATACTGCTCAATAAAATATAACTGAGTTCACAGTGATATTTGAGGTAGAAGTCACAAATACGACTCTGCGACATAATAAACTCCTCAAGGTGGGGCTTCCTTGTCCTCCATGCCCTTGACAGTTGGTTTTTTTTTTTTTAAATTGAGCCGGTTCTCTGAGAGGTTCTGGGCCTGGGCCTGGTTAGCTTTAGACTTTACAGGCATAAAAAAGCAGCAGGGAGTGGGTATTATCCATTTTCTCGACACTTTCCTCCTCCTGCATAGAGTCACATGTTGCTTACATAAGCAGCCAAATGTTCGATGTCAAAATTTCAAACATTGCTCAGAACGCTCGGAAATGCATCCAGGGAGACTTTGAAGAAAAAAAGCATATCCTTTTTTAACAAGGTCTCTCCTCACTCAATATTAAACTTAATCAAAATCTGTCTTCTGGGGCCTCTTCTTAAAGGTCTTATAGTTGTATTTCAGAGAGCTAATTGACAATATAACAGTTTGTGGAAGAGGAGAGGCCGATGTCAAAGAGGGTCATTTTGGATTACATAACACGTGCTGGAAAATTGTGTCACATATCTTATTGAGTTGATAGCTTTGTGTTAACTCAATGGCTGATGTACCAAGTTGGATAAGTTTGTTATTCAACATGGGCCTTTCTTTAGCCTGGTGTTAATAGAACGACCTGCCCATGTACAATATGATCCCCAGGCAAGATTTACCGCGCAATGTCCAGTGGAGACAGACACCGTATTGATAAATCAGACTATGAGAATACAGTCGAAAACAAGGTAGGTACAAGAAGGATTGGTGTAGGCACCTCAGTTCATGAGTAGACTGAGGTGATACAGCGAATGCAGAACAATATATATGGATGCATAATGGCATGGATTCTAATAAGAATGTCATGTAGTAAGGAAACTCAAAAAACCTCAAATATACTATCTACACTCCACACAGAGTATCATCGCCTACCCGTGCTCCGTGCTCCGTTCCCCTGTCAGGCAACCATAGCAGGTTGTCCTCGTATCTCCAATGATTTCAATGCTGACAAGGAATTTTAGCTTGGCTGACAATCACATCCTTATTGAGCGTCTCAGAGACGAGTAGCGAATCAATCCATTCAAGGTTGTTCACTATCTTATCCTTCTTGAAAGTCAGCCTGAACACATATTCAGTGAACCACGGGAAGCTGAACTCCAAAGTTCCGTTCGAATTGGTCAACAAGGGAGAGATAAATTGGAATCTATGCAGTCACTGTCATTGTGATGTACCCAAATTGTGACCCTATTGGCATCTTCAAGGATATCACCAGGCTTTGGCAGGTTAATCTGAGGAGAAGTGTTATTGGATGCCTATGAATGCAAAGGAAAGCACACATACACCAAATTTAGTCTTATTGGAGACCATGCATGCAAGGAATGGTTCGATTGTAAGGTCTGGCACTTGGAAGGACAGTGGCTGGATCTGGTCCAGGAAGTTGTCCGCAAGGATCTTCCTCATGTTGTGGGCGTTGCCAGTACTTGTGTAGTCAAGGAAGGCGAGGGCAGTCTGGACATGAGATGAAACAAGCTGCAAGCATTGTCAGGTTTATGGTGGTTGAGGAAGTGATGGGCGTATGCCATTGAGGATGCATCGTGTAGCTGGTCGGATGATGTTTGGAGCGATGGTGATGTACGGCTGGTCATCAAGGGAACTTTGGACATATGGCCAGGCGAGAAGAGTTGCATCAAGATGGAGACACAGCGGGGAGGCAATCATGTCTTAGTTTACGACACTTTCGATCTTTTGGCTTTGATCTAGCACGCTGCCTTGATACTACACCCATGATGTTTCAGAAGTCTGAACAAGGAAGTGGAAGATCAGATGCAGCATTAACTGTGTAACTGGAATGTCGGTTGAGGATGCAGGCAGCATCACAAGAAGTCAAAGAGAGATCCATATCATGTTTTGAGTCCTGAAATCCACTGGATTGCAAAGTATTTCCTGTTATTTCACAGGTGATGAATCGGCAGGTAGCAAAAGTTGGGACGATACAGTACCTGTACGACAGGTTCTCTGGATTCTGGTTCAAAATACTTCACCATCCAACATTTGTCAAAAGCCAATGTCGTGCACCATGGTGCAGCAATTGTCCTGGTCTCCCACTATGTTGCAGAGAGCAGTTAATTAGTTAGTTCATGCAAAGGGAAGCACAGGCTGAGTTCCTTGTCGTAAAGCTCCCATCGAAAATTTAGTCATGTCTAATGCCATGGTCACAAATCATGTCGATCAGGAGAAGATATACTTCAGGGATTAACTCGGGGCTCCATTCCTCATGCTGTTCATCCTCTATGTTGAACAAACAACTCTGTGGTTCTCATCAGAACCCTGGCTTATAAGCAATGTCCAAAGTATTCAAGGAGTGCCTGGGATACTGGGGGATGTCATAACTAGGGGTTGACAGGAGACATGAGAAGTGCAAGGTATTTGTGGCCACTCTGGATCTTGTCACTCGTCCTAGCCCAGATCACACCATCTGCTGACTTGGTAGTATAGGCCATTGCGGGCATGGCATGGCCAAGATCTACTTAGACTTGCTACCAGTCCCATATGCTGAGGTTTGCTTTTGTTTACCCTCACAACAACACCCAACAAAAGCACCTCTGTATAGGGACTGGGAAGAACTCCCGTGATTTAGGTGAGTCCCCCAAGCGTGACACGGGACTTAGTGAAAATTTGACTTCAATGTTTGGAAGCAAACACAATTTTCGTTCCTCACAGTTCAGATTTTACATTGCACACAATATTGCACACACCATCACATTAGTGTACGTAAAGCCAAAATACAAAAAACATTACATGCTTTTCTGAGAAAACTTTAGATGGGAGATGATTCTGGTGGCCATGAGGAGTGGTCCAGTGTGAGAAGATGATACAGGTTTTGTGATTGCAAAACAGGTGTGGGAGTGCTATAAATTGGGGAATTGATTGGTTGGGTGATGGCATATGGGGTTGAACCTTGCGTAGAATCAGGTGTGGACGGCGTGGGGTGGTAATGGTGCATGTAGGGTATGTGATTCAAGGGCACCATGGGTACTAGCACATGCTGCTGGCCCTGTGTGTGATGAATGGCTGTGAATGGTGTCAGTGATGGCATTGTTGAAGGTGGGTGTGATGTGGCAAATGGGGTGTGTGGTGGCTGTTGAGGTCCGAGAATAATAAAATGATTGTGGCCCAGATTGTGGCTGATATGGGTGATATTGGGGTGCATGCTGGTAAGGATATGGATATGGATATGGATGCGTAGGTGCAGGAGGTGCAGTAGCAACATGGGAAGGGAGGTCAAGACACGATGTTGATGCACTCGAGGACGTGTTCTGCAGCGTCACCTGATTTGATGGCGGACATTGGGTGGATCATCAAGAATTCTTAATAAAAATTATATGTCAATATATTGCCAGATATGGACATAATTCCAGACAGATATTCGCCATCACTCTGACGAACACTCAGATATGGCTAGATATAGATAGGTGAGGTTGATGATTTCATCTGCATCTTGGCTGAATGAGGTGGATTCTATCTTGCAACCTCATGACAAATTATGAGTGTTCTGCTCTGATATGTTGGAATTCCAATTGCTGATTCTGAGTGCTCACAATGCCAGCTGATTGTGCTGCCACCATTTTTGTGGCTCACATTAACTCATTTCAGTTTACTCAGGTTTTCTGATAGTTTATTGTTCTTCTTCGTCTATATAGGTAGTGCACAATTGTGTATTTACGCATCCGTTTGCCCCTGCCCCCAATCTAACCCATTGCCCAGGACAAACTGACCTCAATGCCATCGAGATCGCATCATTTATTTTAACATGATATACCTCAGTGCCCTGGTATGGATGTGGACACAAATCTGAACATCCTGCTTTGTGCCCAATACACCTCACACTTTGGTGCTGTGGGGTCTAAATTTTGACCTCATGATGGATACAAACATCTTGCTTTGACTGATAATACCTCACCGCTCTGGTATGGATGTGGGCACAGTTTGGAACCTTCTGACAGATTTGAACATACTGCTTTAGGCCTGATACTAACTGCAGCACTTTGGGTGCCTATAGGTCTGAATCTCAACCTTGTGATAGATATGAACAGCTAGCTTTGTGCCAGAGACACATTTGAGCATCCTGCTTTAGGACTGATCCAAGCCTCAGTGTCTTGAGTGCATTTGTTTCTAATGTGCCAACTTGTGATGAATATCAACCAATTGGCCAGCGACTGATATACCCTGATATACCTCAACATCCTGCATGGATTGTGACCTGTTTGACAAACTAAAGACAAACATCGCATAAATGATTTGTGCTGACAACTTACAAGGAATGTTGAGGGACTAATAATCTATTCTATGGAAAATTGGCTCTGCATATCAGGGTCATTTGGAAGCAACGGTAGAGATAATGATAAGTGGTTCACATCTGCATGATACAATGATAGTACAGTGGCCACCAATACATCAATGACTTGGTCCTTCTGTGGGAACTCTTCCACTATCCATGTCTTTCCATGCCTCATTGATCCCCTTGTTTCCAAACATTGTTTTAAATCTCTGGCCTTGTCTACTAAGCACTGTGATGTACAGAACTTAGATTTATGATGATTCAAATCATCATGACAAGGGGGTTGCCAACTTGAAAATCATTTACAATTGTGGACCCAAGCAGTCTGAGTACTTGCTTTTCTTTCAGTTTGAAATTCTGTATTATGTTTAGCACAACCCATTTGACAAGTCGTGATGCCATTCAAATGTTTCATTTATGTGCTACTCATTTTAACATAACACGGGTCTCTAAGAAAACTATGGATATGAAAGTATGAAAGGATACGTGGGATGCACAACTCTACTCCAAGCTGGTGGTAAGGCCCACTTGAAGGACAATCCACCTACATAGATATGGGACCTGGGCGATTTACAACTGCGTCTCAGTCAACAAGATAATTACTACAAATAAAGGAAAGGATATCTGACCGAAAATGATTCCCCTTGGCCCACCTAGAAATTTCTTGTGGCTCTTCAGTGTCAGGGTCTTGCATAAAGCCCGAGGGATGGTGTAAAATGTTGTACAATGGTGGAGACTGAAGAGAGTCCTTTCCTGGAAGACAGTATGAGATAATGTGCAATGCATGTGGTGACCAACTTGACTTGTATGCAAGATTAGTATAGATGACCCAGTGGCTGAGCAGGTGCTCTCAATCTGAAAACCTAAGGGATGGTGAGCTGGTGTGCGATGGTAGAAGGTGAAGGGGGCTCACATATGTCGGGAGTGGATCAGTGGACCAATTAACAAGTTATCAGTGATTTGTTTGCATTTACTGTAAAACTTATGTGCTGTGATGAGAACAGGCACAATGGAGATTAAGTGACAGGCCCACATATGTTCAATGGCACGGGTTGTAGGAGGTTGGTAGGAGGTATAGATGTTGCAGTTATCACATTGTTGATTCATTTGGAGTGTTCCCTGTGGGTTAATGTTATGTGAAGGGACAGGGGCAGTGGACATTAAGAGACAGGCTCACTGTTTGTCAACTGTGTCAAGCCCAAGGTGTGTAGGAGATGGTGGGTGAACAAGTTGCCCAACCAGCTAGAACCTCCATAAGAAAGGATTGATAGGCTCCATTACTCTAGATGGTGTGCATATATTGCTCAGTTTGAGTGCATCATAAGTGAAGAAAAAAATGGGGAAGGGAAGGGCGCCAAACTCTAATAAGTGGCAAACAGTAAATATAGAATTTGACCATGGTCTGTGCACCATCATAAACCATGACAATTTGGGTATTCTTGCAGTGACTCTGATGGTATATACAATGTGATCATCATTCAAGTTCAAGCTTCTTGAAGTCGAGATAGTCCAATACCAGTAAAACAGGTCGCCAGTGAGTGATTCAATGAGAACACCAATAGGCCTCCTAGTTGGAGTCAGGAACAACATCCACTACTCATACACTGGTCGTCTGCCATGCTTGACCATGTCAAATGGATAGGTGTTGGTTGAGATATGATTAAAACCATGATTTGAACACTTTTCGGATGTTTTCTTTGTACTGTAGTCAGTTCTTACCTGATTTGGATGTTCCAGGGGGCAAAATGATGGCGATCAGGGTTGGTAACACAGTGGAAGGGTAGGCAGAGACTGGTCATAACCAGGTAAAGACCGGTTGAAGACTGGTCTTTGCGTTAACTGGTTGTAACTGGTTGCAGTCAAATTTTTCTGGTTTTTGTCAGTCATGGTCCAGTTTTTTGACCACTTCTGAAAACACGTAACCGGTCTGGTCATTGGTTACCTGATTTGGAGGCCGAAAACCAGACCCGACTGGACTTTTAAACACTATGTAACAAATCAAGGTATGGCTTTATGACATACAAGAAGGATATCAATGGACAGTGGTGGGCCTAAGGAACCCCAATGACAGTACAAAAATGGACCAGGTATGTTGAGATCACCCCAGTTGAGTTCATGAGGTGAAGTGACTACCAAGCTTGGAGACAAGTGGTTGATGAAGTTATTGGTATTGTGAGGGGATGAAGCTACTATCACACTAGAGCCTATAGTGCAGTCTGACATGAATTTGAAGGTGGAAGAAGTTGGAGTTAAAGTTCTCGGCCCCAGTGAGTGAATTGAATCCGTCAGGATTGATGATGACCGCCGGGTCTAATTATGTAAGTTGATGTTTATTAGAATGATCATGAGTCTGGGCTGGTGCAGAAACTTGTTTTGACAGATATCAGTCGTTATTAAAACTCATCATAAGCAGTACACCCCCAACATTGTAGAATTTGAACAGGAAGTTCTTGAATACGGTTTTGTAAATAGTATTGTAAGCTGTAGTGTTGATCTGGGCAAATGCTTTGGAACTGAGAGCCTATCGAAGTGGGTGGTAGGATTACCATTGACTCGAATTTGCTGAGCCTTGAGCAGCCATCTGTCAAATGCGATCGAGAGGGCTTTGTTGTTCAGGTGCACAGTTAAGGGAAGATAACTGATTGTATTAGATGGTAGTAAACTAGGGTTTATATACTGTGTGATAAGTTTCTAGAGTATTCTCAAGAGTAAGAGATATGTGACCAGGCTATGCCCAAAGCTGACTAATAAGTATCTAGGCTGTTCTCAGGGTATCGTACATTGTGCCGGATTGTCCTCCAACACTCCCCCACAAGACAGCACTTCAATAAAAATATTACCTTGAATATTCCTGGGTCCTCCCCCAGAATTCCTATCCCAATTTAATATCACTAGCTTGTATGTTCTGGGAGCACACAGCTTCAACCAGTAACAGAGCACCCAGCTCCTAAGCAATAGTGTTCTTTAAATCCATACTTGAAATCCATCTGCAGATCCCACATGCTATAAGAGGCAGAGCACATAGCTCACTCGAAATAACTGCCAATGATGAATCCAAATATAACTGCAAATATGCATGCCCTGATGGGATTGTTTAAGTGATCAAGTGATAGCGCACCAATATGCGACGTCATTGAGTCCCATGCATAAGCTGAAGAATCTTTCTTCATCTCCTCTGGAATTTCCTTTCCATCAATATCCTTCTTTGCATGACAGTCCTTCTGCATGTGTCCTGTTCTCTTGCATCTGTAGCAAGTGATATTTCGACAACCTTTTGCCATTAAAGCAATACTGGTGGGTTTGTCATCTGATGGTGGACCTCCACTCCATTTTTGGCATTCCGTATCACTTCAGGCAACCCCCTACCACTACTCTAAGAGGGTAGTTAGTACCTACTACATAACCCCCCTAAGAGGCTCTGGGACCAGGTCCCGGCCCACACCCCGTGGGTGTGCCCAAACCATCAATGGGTGCACCCAAAATAGCAACAGGTGCGCCCAATTACTGTAGAATTTGATGTGGGCATGCCCGGGTCCATTACCTCCATACAGGCGTGCCCATAATAGGAATGGGTGCACCCAGGCATAGTTTACATCCATGGGCACGCCCAAAGGAGATTGGCATGCCCAAACGGACCGGGGCACTCCCACAACAGAATTAGGTGCACCCAGATGTAATATTCAGTTTAACAAGTTTTACGGTATGATATTAATTATTCTAAAGTGTTTGACGTATTGGAGAATCCCATCCACAACAATAACAGCATTCAGCTTCTTGCCTGATGGGACTCGTGAGGGCCTCTTCACTTCGCCTCACTTCACCATGCTGATACTCTATGTCATGCAGGAAAATATTCCCTCATCACATTCCCAAGGCCACTCTTGTTCCAGTGGAGGGAAGCCTGTTGGAGGACAATTGGCACAATTTACGATACCCCGAGAACAGTCTAGATACTTATTAGTCAGCTTTGGGCATAGCCTGGTCACATATCTCTTACTCTCGAGAATACTCTAGAAACTTATCACACAGTATATAAACCCTAGTTTACTACCATCTAATACAATCAGTTATCTTCCCTTAACTGTGCACCTGAACAACAGGTTATGGGCCCCAGCACCACTGATTCACCATTGTTAATGATCTAATCTTACTTTGCACCTTATCTCGCCCTCATCATCTTATCTCATATCACGATGTCATTCAATCATAATTTCTGTCTCAATAATACAGCCATCACACCACTTAACAGAGACAATTATCATGACTGGAAATTTGCTATGTCAATGGTACTCAGGCATCATGAATGTTGGGATGTAGTATCTGGAAAACTGCCCAAGCCAGAGAAGGACTTTGCTGATTGGGAGAAGAAAGCAGAATTTGGATTAACCATGATTGGTCTTACAGTCAAACCAGATCAATATGGGTATATACAGAACACTTCAGGCAACCCCCTAGCAGTACCCTGTTAGGGTAGTTAGTGCCTACTACGTAACTCCCCTTAGAGGGTCTGGGACCAGGACCCGATCCAAACCATCAATGGGTGCGCCAAAAATAGTAATGAGCACACCCAATTACTGTAGAATTTGATGTGGGTGCGCCCTGGTCCGTTACCTCCATACGGGTGCACCCACAATAGGAATGGGTGTGCCCAGGCATGGTTTACATCCATGGGCATGCCCAAACGGACTGGGGTGCTCCCACAACAGAATTGGGTGTGCCTGGATGTAATATTCAGTTTAACAAGTTTTACGGTATGATATTAATTATTCTAAAGTGTACAGGTCTCCCGGAACATATATCTACATGTTTTCCAACACTTACCCCCACCAAAAATGGATGGGAATGGATGGATGGTGCAGGATCCTTATGGATAACCTTGAATATCTAATGGGATCACATCAAAATCTAAAAGGGGACTCAGAATGATCGCTCTGGGTTTCTGCATCCATCAAGATCAATTGTAAGCATCAAAAACCCAAAAGGGACTCAGAATGATGGCTCCAAGTTTCTGATCATTTGCTCTCTTCATGCCCTTGTTGTATGATGCATTGCATCCCATGCAGCAAAAATGTGATTATAAAGGTACACCACAGAAGTAGCTGATGTTAGTCATATCCTCATCATGCTTCTGGAACAGAGATGATGGAAGATGACGGCTACAAAACTGAAGTCATGGATGAGGAGGAGATGCGGAGAGCTTGGAAAAGCCGAAGGACGATCCTCTATTGAGGTCAGGGAGTGTTTCACGCAACCACCACTACGACCACTGCCACTGCTGCCAGCACCATGACTGCCACCACCAATGGTACGGTGACAAGTGGTACACCCACTGCAGGTGCAGGGATTAGCAAAACAGCTTTGATTACTGCCATCGCTTTCAGCAGTTTGATGACTGCTGTTGGGAGTAGCACAACATTCTGGAAACAGCACAGTTAATGCAGTCGCCACCGCTGTCAGTAACACAATGGCTGGGAGTAGCAATGCAGCCTTGACAAGGCCAAGGCCACATTTAGTTTGTCATTGTGCAGAATGATGATCAATGACTCATAGCACTGTGGTAGGGCTGGGTGTCCTATACAGGAAACACCAGCCTTCCGGGATTTTCTTGCTCTCGCTACCATTTCCTCATATCCCCTACCTATTCTTTTGTTACATACGCAGCCCCTTCATATGCCCTTCCCCATACACGAAGCCGATTTCTTTATTTTCCTTTACAGTTTTTTACTTTGCTCGTGGTTAGCCCCGTTTTACCTACTTCCCTTTCTTTACATATGACCGCCATCATTCCTTGCGCTGGGATTGGACTAGGGGTTGGGGAGGGGCATATTGATGACTGGACGGTAGGGTTGAGCTCACGACACCTGGGTCACATCAAGCTGCGTCTGCTGGGGGTCCAGACTGCACCCCACTGCCGTTGCCGAGCTCCCCGAGTCATTCCCGGTCCGAGATTGTTCTGATCCATTCCCGACACCTTATGTTATCGCATACGTCACTTTTGCACTTCTTTTCGAGTTTCTTTACTGTCATTGTCCTGTATTTAGGTGTCTGCCCACCTTTCGAATGGCGCATTGAATCTTTCTTTCAGTCACCACCATCTTCCTACTTAAGTCCTTGTCCCTGTGCACCACGGCCGCTTCCGCAACTACAACTGCGAGTACGCTTGTCTACCTCAAGCCATCAACCCTGCACCACCGCGTGCCTATGTTACATTGTTCCTTTTTCTTTTGGACTGATTTTCGGTTCTTCTTCCTTTCTTTTTCGTGTTCATTTGAGGTCCATTGATCTCACTTTTCTGTTTATATACTCCATCTTAGCCTCACGGCGTCTTTCTGTGGGAGACAACCGGATCCCGTGCTTACAAGAGGATCATATTTCTCTTCCACACCTTGTTCAAATCAGTCGATGGCGTCGAATCAAAGTGGATGGACGCTGTCTACTCAGTATTTTGGGCCGAACGCGTAACCATCCGGAAACGCATGGGCTGCTCCCCGTTCTACGCCGCTACCGGAGTTCACCCGCTACTACCCATGGATATCACAGAAGCAACATATTTACAGCCGCCACCAGACTCTATACTTTCCACAACAGATCTCATCGTTCGCCGCGCTATAGCTCTGCAAAAACGCGCCGCTATGTTAGCCGACCTTCATTCAACAGTTTTCACTGCTCGCCGCCGGGCGGCTATACGTCTTGAAACAGAGTACCGCGCCACAATCCATAACTATAACTTTACCAAAGGCAACTTGGTACTAGTACGAAA